>WNHD01009788.1:0-11125 GCA_011057455.1 Ganaspis sp. Gsp50
TTCAATTTTTGGTAACACTTTGAAGTGAAAAACACGATTTTCACCCAAAATATCGACTAATTTGTTATTGTAAAATGAAAATTATTAACAAATTTGGGAAAAACTCGACATCGTTACCTGGTAAATAATGTAGAGAAATAGTGTTCCAAATTTCAAAAGGATCGGTGCAGTAGTTTTTGAGTTATGATGGCACCGACTTTGAAAACATGAGTTTTGGGAAACCACCAGACTGTCCAGCGTCCTACGGTTAGACAGAAAGTACTCAAACGATGGCGTTCGAAATTTCCTTGTAAAAGTACTTTGAATTCGTATAAATAAAAAGTATAATAGGTAATTTAAAAGGTCTGGAGACCAGTTTTCTGTGCATGATATTACCAAGTTTCTAAATTCAACTGCCAAAGTGGGGGAACTAAAATAATTTGTTTCTGTGCTGGTACTGTCTGATGCGCCGAGTGATATTTGAGGCCTGGTTGCTTAAACCGCTGTATCTTTATTAATTTTGCTCGGCTTAATGTCACATTTTCACACAAAATAGTTGTACATTAAGAAAAAAAAAGAATGAAAAATGAAAAAGAAAAGTTTGAAAACACTACCCCTCTCCCCCCTTAAGAGATTAGCGAGTCCAACATTTTAAATCTTATCAATTTCCACGGCGTTAAGTTCATAACGAGCTTCATCGAATAGATGGCAAATGGTGTTATTGATAGAACTAGTATTTGTAACTGTGCTTTCATTTTCTTTCGTCAATTTTCCATGAATGTGAAGTGAACTTTTACATGGTGAAAGACAGTGATCTTGATTTTGAACAGCAATTCGTATTTCTTCACTATTATTAAATGTGGCTGTTGCATATGGTAGATGAGCATGTATCTCAAAATGGGCAATAGACTCATTATAAATAATTGTCTTTGAAATATTTAGTACTTCCTCCGCCATTTGCAAATGTTAAGATATTTATACACGAAAATGACAAAACAGGAACAAATGCACTTGATTCTCTTTAATTTTGTCTTCGTTTTATTTTCTGACTGATAACCTTAAGTCACAAACTCTTTAACAGTTGAATATTTTGAGGTGGATTCAATAACATCTTTACTGAAAGATTATCAAAATAATCCTATATCTGGTCAATTTTATACAGAAGAACTTGTTAAAGTTAAAAATGCAGATATTTATTTAAGTTCTACGATGGTCTGGTCGGGCATTGCTAAGACCGTCTACTTTAGACAGTCTGATCGGGCCCCGATCAGTGCCAGGCAAGACGGTCTTCATTGAAAATCGACAAACTCTTGTCCAGATGGTCTGGCCGGGACCCGACCAGGGCTTGCTTAGCCGGTCTTGATTGAAATCGAAGACTTTTTCTCCAGGCGGTCTAACCGGGACGATCTAATAAAGAATAAATGAATATCCCAATTAAAATCACCATACAATTCTCCGGTTTGGATAGTACCAAAAAGAACGACTCAGAAGGCAATAATTGTTAGCGAATGGTGATTGACTACTGAAAATTAAATGACAAAACTATTGGTGAAGCTTATCCAATACCAAACATTACAGACATCCTGGCTCAACTGGGAAAAGCACAGTATTTTGCAGTAGGGGAAGGTGGGTCAAGACGGGATAACGGGATAAGACGGGATAGCGTCTTTTTATGAAAATCAATAAGTTGTTAAAAACATTCTAAAAACGCTATTTGGTGTCTTTTTTCAATATAATTTAGTGCACCAAGTGATTTTACTCGGAAAAAAAATTCTCGGATTAATGAAGAAAAAGGTGTTTTTCTACCTTTTGATGTAATTTTTCACATTTTTGAATGCATGACTGTATGTATACTATAGTTTCTTAAGACCTCGAATAATTTTTTTTTATTCTATTCTCAATCTATTAACATTAATCATCAGTATAGTCATTATTATGTTGCGTACGTAATGTAATCAGAAATAGTAATTTTATTGAAAAAGTGCGTGGGGGACAAGATGGGATGTAGGCATTAAGGTAAGATACCCCATCTTGCCCCGCTTAGTATTTACATAGTGATATATTAAAATGATTGCATTTTGTATTTTGCAGTCTAAATGTTTAATATTTTTAGCTTTTTAAATAAAAATACTTTAGATAATGTCCTTTTGACACTGATTATGATCTTCATTTTTTAAAAATACTTAAAATTCTTAACTTAGATTTATCAAATCTAAGTAAAAGTCTAACTTTTTGAAACGTTTTAAGTTTTTTTATTTTGTTCTTGCACGTAAGCTTTCTTTTTATTGATCATTTGTTCATTTTAAAAAAAAATAGAATTTTTCTAAATTTTTTACTTACTTTTACAGGTAGTATCCCGTCTTGCCCCATAGGGTATCCCATCTTACACACGGGTGGGGCAAGGCGGGATAAATTCACTTCTTTTTAAATCGATTACCGTTTAAATAATTAATGTTATTTTTGGTTTGTTATTGTTAAAACTTATAGTACAGATGTTAAATATTATATAATTAAAAAAATTTCGTTTCTAAATTTAAAACTTCATAGTTTTATTTGCGTTCTCCCTTAAGTATCCCGTCTTGCCCCCCCCCTTCGCCTATTAGATTTGGTACAAGGATTTCATGAAATCCAAGTAGTTCCTCAGCATAGACACAAAACAGCATTTTCCACTTCGTTTGATCATTTAGAATTTATTAGAATGCCATTTGGACTAAAGAATAGTCCTTCTACTTTTCAAAGAATGATAGAGTTATATAGATAGACTTTTATCTGGTTTACAGGGAATCGAATTAATCGTGTATATGGATGATATTGTAATCTATGCAAAAACATTAAGAGAACATAATGAAAAATTAGAACGGTTAAAAAAGCGGGATTAGTATTACAACCGGACAAATGTAAATATTAATGAAAGGAAATAGGATATTTGGGGCATGCCATCACTACATATTGATTGTACCCACATTCGCACTGAAATAATACGCATAATATTATGTCAACCAGAAGTCGAAATTATTTATACTAAATGAAAGTTATTTTAGGCGAAAGTTTAAACCATTATAAAAGTTAGTAGATCACAACAGATGAATGAAATGTTATTTAACAGCAAAATAAGGTTAAATTTATTTATATATTGATGATCTACTGCTTAGAGCTGTTAAAAAAGCAACAAGAGTAGGTGATTACTTTATTATAAACATTTTTAGGGACATAGCATATCATAGCGCGTTAATAAGTTTATAATAAAGAATCTAACATGTTTTTGCAAACATTAGTACACTGTCCTTCATTAATGCCTTACCCTCTAGGGAGTTTCTGTTTTCAAGAAGCATACAGTTTCTTATGTTTTTGTAAGTCGATGCCTATGATTATTAAAGTCATAAACCAAAAGAAACAAAAGAAATCGTGCGTTCATTAAAATTTAGAAATGTCCCTAGGGGGTAGGCATTAATGAAGGATAGTGTACTTATAATCTCCTAGAAGAAGATTATTGAGATATCGTGAACAATGATATAAGGCAAGTAAAATATAATAAATAGTCATAATAAATGAAATTTGGCTTGCAAATATTTATAGAAAAGTATCATTATTCTTAAAAAAAACAGAAGTTTGAGGTTATATTGCAAAATGTCTTATTTATTTACAAATATAAATATATTTATTATTGTTTTTATTATTTACTGCTTATTTAAATAATTCTTTTTAATTACTACTGTAACTTAAACTTTTGCTTTGAAACATAAAATGTATCAAAACAAATTTTATAATGCTGAAAGTGTTATTACTATTTACATTTTGATTTGCTTGATCATTTTAGAATTTCTGTTAGATTTTTATTTTCTAACATTGGCAAAAAAGTTAAATAACAATTAAATGACGGTACGCAACCTTTCAATTTCCGAGCGAGACAAACTCGCACTTGTCCGATTTCTTAATGATAGTTCTTGTGAGTAACATTTTCTACATTAAATACAATTGGATTGAACTACATAAAGTATATATATTACCATAAATTTAATTAAAGAATAAATAATAATGAATGGTAAAATTTTAGCTTTCACAAAAATGAACTATGAATTCCTTTATTATAAAAGTAAAAACCATAGTTCGCTGTTAAATAACATTGCATTCCTCTGTAACGATTTACTAATACTAAATTTTAATTATAGTTCAAACTACCTTTTAAAATAACTGTCATTCAGTTTAGATGATGTCAACTTCCGGTTGACATAATATTATTCATGTTGTTTCGTCGTGAATATAAATGAAATTAATAAATAGTGCTTGTGTTTAATATTTGACTATATTATTCAATTGTTTTTGTATTATTTTATAATTTTAGTTAGAGAATTTTCAATTAAGATTTTGCAAAAATTCTAAACAATGTGGATATGTTGGATTTTCTCAATTGTCTTTCTATTCATACAAGCTTGTATTTCCATTTTAAGTAAAGTTATTATACGAAATAATTGCGGATTTTATCTACGATACAGTTACATAAAAATATTTTATGTTTTCTACTTTAAAATAGGAAATCACTATTTAGTGATCATCACTTACCAGAATCCCGGCCCTGATAATAGCAAACCATTTATTTTTACTACCGATGCCTCAGATTATGGCGTCGGAGCGGTATTAAGTCAAGGAAAAATCGTCGAAAATCCTGCTATTTCTTATGCTTCAAGAACAATGACAGATCCGGAATTACGATATAGTGCAACGAAAAAGGAATCATTAGCAATTGTGTTCGCGGTAAAACATTATAGACCATACCTTTTTGGTAAAAAATTTACAGTTGCAACAGATAATAAAGCATTAATGTGGTTGTATCAGTTAGAAGATCCAACAATTAGTTCTCGGTTTTCATGGTGAAAAATTTAATTGCAAGAATACGATTATGATATTGTTCACAAACCCGGTCGAGTAAATTCAAACGCGTTTATGGATGTCGGAGATTTGGGATTATCTTTGTTCATCGAAGTGGATGGGGGAGGATGATCAGTGCCAGATTGTGTCCTAAGTAACGGAACTGAAACAAAAAAATGGATTTGGAAAAGAATGTGAATGAAATGGAGGCCAAAAGCGGCCAAGTATTAAATGAAGTGATCGACAGTTATCAAATGTGTATAAAAAAGAACAATGATATAGATTTTGATAACAATGATATAAATGAATGTGAAGTTTTGTCTAGATCAGCAAAGGAAAAGGGGAATTTAAATTCTAATAAAGCAATGAAATATGAACAGATAAATTTAAAAATTTTGAGTCAATAGATGAAAATATAAATTGTAATTGTAATTTGAAATTAAATTGTGATTGTGAAGAAATAAATTTTGAATTTAAACTTAAGAGGTTACTGGAAGAAGTGACGAATATAACAAGTGGAAAATTATGTTTATTTCGTGATCATTTTGCTTTCTCATAGAGAAGTTTTTTTGCAAAAAGGAGCCTTGAATAGTTTTTATGAAGAAACTATTATCAAAAAATGGTAATTTTAAAATTTATTATATTATAATTTGCATTTCATATGTCAAAAATAGTTCAGAAGTATACAATATTTTTATAAACTTCCGTTAAAATAAATATTTTATACACGTAAGTCGATTTGCTTTTTACTTATAAATATTTTTCTTGAAGGAGCTACTATAAAAAACTGATAATTTTATGAGTTATTGTAAGAAATGCAATTTTAAATTACAAAAATTATCAAATATTATCATTTACTCTATCAATTCTTGGTAAAATATGTACTTTGTATAAATCAATTGATTTTTTTTACTGCAGACAATTTTTTCAAGAGGTACTGCCATTAAAAAACAAAATTTATAAAGTTATATCACTATTTTAAGTGTCAAAAATCATGAAAAATTAGCAATCACTTGATCAGTTTTTGGTAAAACATGAACATTTTATAGGTTAATCGATTCATTTTTTAATGTAGAATATTCTTTTGAAAGGATCTGTTATTCAAAAATTAAAATTTCAAAAGTTATATCATAGAATGTGATTTTAAATGTAAAGAAGAATAGAAAATTGACATTTACTTCATCAATTCTTGGTCAAATATATACTTTATATAGGTCTATCGCTTCTTCTCGATGCAAGGAATAAAATTTTTAAAAAGGAAGAAAAAATTTATTCAAAAAACCGTATATTTTGGAGAAAAAATGTAGTAAAAATAATTTGAATAAGAATTTATAAAAATTCCTACATACAATTCTTAATATTCACGAGTAACAAAAGTACACCAAATTTTATAGAAATCGGTCACAGCGTTCTCGAGATATCCTGTTGGGTAAGGGGACCCTTTTCCCAATCCGTATTTCCCAATGGTCATTTTTTCCAATGGGCGTTCTTCACAATTTTAATTCTTCCCAAAGCTCTTATTTCCCAAAATAAATTATTTTTCCCAATGGACAGTTATCCCTATTGTTTCTAAGATGCAATAAACTAACTTTAGCGTTGTATAGTAAATAAATCATTTGTTATTTTATTCATAACCATTGAATTCAGGTGACGTTTGATATCAAAATTTAAGTTAAGTAAAAAATCGCTTCCAATTAGTTGTTGGTAAGCATCACCCGAATCTGTTTGGTTTTTTCGACGAGTTGCGAAGAGAACAAGCAGACACTAAATAATGCTGCGTCAACTACAGATTGGACAACGAATAAGAAAAGACTTGGACAAAATGAGAAGGAAAAGTGAAGAACAAATTTTAAGCATTGTAAAACAACATAACCGTTATGTAGAGGAAGGTGACATTATTAATTACTTACATGCAATAGGCCATCATATTAAATTCTAAATTAACTTTTATATTTTTTATTGTAATTATTCTAAAATAACTTTAATAATTTTTTTCTTGTAATAATAATAAATTGTATGCATGAACGACTTTTATTTGCATATTATTGCTATTATTACTTTTTTGGGGAAATATGACCTCGGGAAAAACGTTTATTGGGAAAAACGACCCATTTTGGGAGGAATGACAATTGGAAAAAACGTCCACTGTGAATAATTTTTATTGGGAACTGCGGATTGGGAAAAGTGTCTATCCTGGTGACAAAAAAGGGTGACACACACACACACACACACACACACACACACACACACACATACACATACATCTAGACATTTACTTTAAACTTGGAATTTAAGCTTTTTAGATGAAAGTAAGTCGATTTAGACGATTTTTGGAAAATCGAAAATCTTCACGATTTCAATTTTTCCTCTGAGGAAGCAAAAAGGAGAAAGATTCTTACGATGGCCAGTATCAGTGGTGTGAACGATGATGACCAGGAAGAAATTATGTTATTAACTTATTCTAATGAGAAACTATTGATGCGTAATGGTCATTTAATAAATTTTATGTTTTGTGATTGCGTTATATCAACAAAACAGTGTAAGGAATTGATAGAACAGGGTATTTTTGATTTGCAGACGATAAAAGTATGAAACCAGAACTTGGTCGTGTAATAAGAACAGTAAATGAGAATTATTTTATATTTCATTTGTTTATTTTAAGAAATATTTAATCAAAGATTTGAATTGGAATGTTTTAAAAAAATTAATTGATATATTAAGGAAGGTTTTAATTGAAGAAGGATCTAAAGCATTTAGTGTAACAAGGGATGGAAATGGATTTAACAAAATTCCGTTGTACCTACTTAATTCAGAATTTTTCTAAACAAAATTTTGAGGCAGAAGAATATAGTATTACGATATGTACGGGAGGAATAGAAATTCCAGAAGAAGGATTACGATTATCAATTATCGAGGAATGCCATGATAGTGTAACTGGAGGTCATAAAGGTGAAACAAAAACTTTGGAGGGAATAATGGAAAGATTTAAATAGAAGGATATGTAAAGAGATATTCAAAATTATGTTAAAAGTTGCAAATCCTGTCAAAAAGAAAGACTAGTTAGAATAAAAATGCGACAACCAGTGCAGATAATGGATACACCTATAAGAGTTTTCGAAAAACTTCAAATGAACATAGTAAGTAGGTCCACTTCTGTAAACAGAAAGAGGAAACAAATACATATTAACTTGGCAGGACTGTTTGAGTAAATATTCAGACGCGATTCCGCTTCCCCAGACCACTGCACCAACTATCGCGATAGCATTCGTCGAGAATTTTCTTTGTTTATTTGGTTGTCCTGAATTTATACAGACGGATCAAGGTAGTCAACTTTTAAACGAAATTATAAGAAATATTGCAAAGTTATTTAAAATTAGACAATTTACATCAACCGTGTATCATTGTCAATTATTACGAGCTCTAAAAAGAAGTCATCACACTTAGATCAAATATTTGAGACATTACTAAGAACAAAATAATTGGGATTGCTGGTAACAATATTAAAACGTAAAATCTATAAAAAGAAACTGCGTAGAAACATTGAATATCAACGACATAAAAAATGCGCATAAAAACTAACCTGTAACGTTTTTAATGTCGAGCCGGAAATAGAAAAAACGGTTTTATAAAAAAGTGGCAAAAACATAACAAAAAACTTAGCAACGGTCACTAAGGGATCTCCTATTGGTCGAACGACTTCAAAGACCTGCGTCATCACGAAGGTCACTTGACGTCAAACTCTCTGATTGGTTGAACAGCTATAACGAATGACCTTCATAGGAGAGAACGAGAGTATAAAAGGACGAGCTCAAACGAAGACATTTTCAATTTATTCTGTATCCCTGAACAAGTGAGTTGCCGTTACTGAAATTCTCTAAATTTTGTGAATTTGCGATTATTTTAAATTAATAATTATTTTCAATTGTGAAAATAATGAATTATGAAAAAAACTGTTAAAAATAATAAAACATCGTAATTATCGAACTTGATGATAATTACATTGTAAGCGGTGTTTTATATCAGTGATTGTGAATTCTTATAAATAAAGTTGGTTTTTTATTCCCCATGAGGGTTTTTCCAACTAAATTGAAGTGCAATTATTGTGGCAATCCCATCCTTAACAATAATTTAAACATCTTTCTATAACAATTATTAAATTCAGTGTCTGTTTTCAAACAGAATAAAACGTAAAAGAACCTGCCCGGTGGTGTATTGTTTTGGAACCAATGTTACTATATTCCGTCCGATCTAGGACATGATATATCCCCTAATTTTTGGTGACAGGGGTGGGATACTTTACTGAAAAACCATAAAAAAATAATAATAAGATGTAATAAATTATTACATCTCTTTTTCTACAAACTTAACGACTCATCTGTAATTGACGGCGACAGAAGATCGGTTAAATCTAATGACTCTTGTGCAATAGGAACTTTCTATTCTTATGAAAGCGGATCGAGTTCGGCACACCATATTCTGGGATCTCGATAGAAGTGATTTCCTGGATAACGTAACTGTAAGAAATAACAATCTCGGATTTTCAAGAATACTACAGAATTCGGATTCCTCAAGCGTGCTTCAGGAAGGTATTTCGAAATTTTCGGAATTCGCAAGATAAAATACAATATAAATTAATTTTGCGACAATTGTTTATTGTAAATATTCAAAATATCTGTCCAAATGGCTGTCTCAATGGTAACTCCTCAAGAGCTTCCACTTCTAACAATGTCAATTTTTTAAAAAATAATAGGGGAATCTTGATAATATATTCAGAATTGTACAGATTTGGGTAAAATTTTATCAACTTTGGAACAAATGTATTCTTCTGGAGAAGACTCCAGACAATTAATGCAGAAGTTGTTTTTATTTAAACAAATAAACGATGAAACTATTTCTGAATTTGGGAGTAGAGTAAAAGCTATATTAGACAAATTAATGCTAAATATTGAGAAAGACAGCTCAGTGGGTAAACTTTATCAAGAAAATGCGATTGATACATTTTTAAGAGGATTAAATAAAAATCGTGTGATGTAATTGTAATGTGATATTTCTTCCATTCTTATTTTCTCGTATCTTCTTTTTGCATTTTATTCACTTTGCTGTATTTTTACACATAATTATCAGTCTGTATGAGTTTAGTAATGTACCTAATAATGTAGGATCATAATAAATTTCTTCGTTATAAAAAAAACTATCAAATTCATTAATTTAAGAAATTATCTTAATCCATTGAATAATCAAACAGTATTGAATTACTTAAAATATTTTTGTCAATGATGAAATTATAGTAGAACCTAGTTTATCTAAAATAATGTGGAGTAGGTGTTCCCCGAATAATCGAAAACTTGGATAACACGGAAGATACACAGAATTCTTAAATTAATTAAGTAGGGGAGACCGAGGAGGGTTGAAACGATTTTTACATTTTTGACTATTACTCGGCCAAAAATAGTCCTATCTCTATTAATCTAAGAGTATAGAATAGCTAATTCTATACAGAATACAAATCAAAAATAAAAGAAATAAACAATAATAAGGGTATATGAAAAAAATGACAATTTGTAAAACAACTCTATGTGTTACAACTCACCTAGTAACCAGGTGAGTTGTAACAGTTGAATATTTCAGGATTTTATTTATGAAAATTAATCTAAATGATTCTATTATTTAGTAAGAAATTTATATTAAAAGAAATAACCATAAAATACACATTTTACCGTTTTATTACTTTATAAATGTAATTATTATCTCCACTATTTTCTTTAACACTTATCAGATTGCTTAAACCGATATTTGGTATTTCATTACGATTTATAACAATGATGTGAGCTTTTTAGTACTTAAAGTATTATAAACATACATATTTTTGACATTTTATAGATTTTATTTATTACTTGTATAATTTTGTACATGCATAGGTCAGTTAAAACAGTCTGTTACAACTCGCCTAGGTGCGCAGAAACGTGTTTCTGTCAGAAATATAATTTTTTATCTTCAATCACTAAACTAAAACGAAAAAAAAGTTAATAAAATGCAAAAAGAAGATGCGAGAAAATAAGGATAGAAAAAATATCACATTACTTGTAAAATTCGTAAAGCGGCTATAAACTTATAAACCCAATCCCTGAGACAATGTTTAATAAATGCACTTGAATCAGGGGTCATTGAAAGTAAAATTAAATACACTTTTGAGTTATTAAAAGAAAAAGAGTGTTCTATATTAGATTAAAGATACTAATTAGTCCTAAAGTTGAAAAATCAGTGAAAAAATCAAATTTTT
>WNHD01009793.1:0-10950 GCA_011057455.1 Ganaspis sp. Gsp50
TAAAATGATTTCATTGTTTCATTAATTTTTCCATTTAAAACTTTTTCCCGATGAGGAAGCCGAAATGTTCATGAAATGAATATAATTTTCTACTTGTTTGTCCTTTTCTCCTGCCTTGATTTTCTCCACCCAGCATAGTTTCGTTAGCCTATCCCCATATCCAAAGATTCTCTCTTCATATGTCATTGCTCTTTTGCCCCAGTCGTTTTTCATCTTTTGTATATCTGTTTCTTTATAAATAATATACTTTGGTGTGCAAAAATCCAGCCTTAGTGTACATCGAAAGTAGTCAGTTTGTATTTTTTCTAAATCTTTTTGTTCTACCTATCCCCAAATTTCAGCTCCATATGACATCACACTTTTAACCAAATAATTAAATAGCATCTTTCTTCTCTTGAAATGCCCTTTGCATTTGTTTTCTTTTAGTCCCCAAGTTTTCTTTTCCACTGCAACACCTTTTCTTTTAAGTTTATTTATTTGGTCCTTGTAATTACATTCGTTGTTAAAGTTAAACCCCAGGTATTTAAAAGTATTAACCTCTTCAATTGTTCCTCGTTCCCATTTCCATATTTCTTTTTTACATCTTTTGTCCTTATTAAACACTAAAATTTTTGTTTTTTCAACACTCAAAATCAGTTCCAATTCCTTTAAAGAATTTTTTAATGTGTCCATCATGTTCAGCATTGCCTCTCTACTATATGCTAACAAGACAATATCATCAGCACATGCCATTGTCCATATTCTCACGTTACCTATTTTAATTCCTCCGACATTTCTTTTCTTAAATTCTTCCTCCAATTTTGAGATATATATGCAGAATAGAATCAGGCTAAGCACACATCTCTGTCTCACACCTTTCGTAGTCCAAAAGTCTTCAGTTAACCCATCCTTTGTTTTAATTTTAACTTTCGTTTCATAGTATATTTCCTTAATTCTTTCAATCAGATATTCACTTATTCTTACCTCTTTCATTATTTTCCACAGTTTGCTTATATTCACTGTATCGAATGCCTTCTTTAAATCAATAGATAATCCGTATACCCTTTCTTTCCTTTCTTTCGCTCCTTGTGCTATATGATTTAGAACAAATATGTTATCAATTGTCGATCTCTTTCTTCCAAATTCCGCTTGACCTTCAGGTAATATATTTTTTTCTTCTACTTCCTTTTCCAACCTTTCCTTAATTATTTGCGTATATATCTTATATGTAGTGCTCAGCAATAACAATCCTCTGTAGTTTTTAGTCTCGTTTACATCTCCTTTCTTATACATAGGCGATATGATTGCCATTTTCCAGTCATCAGGTAATCGTTCTCCATCCCATATTTTTTTAATTATGTCCGCCAACCTTTCAATGAGATCCTCTCCACCATACATCCAAGCTTCATATGGAATTTTGTCAATCCCTGACGCTTTTCCTTTCTTTATTCTAGACAAAGCTTTACTAATTTCTTCTCTAGTTAACTTTTCTTCTTTCTTGGTATCTTTACATTCTCCTGTTACTTTCTCTCTTGATCCTTCTAACAGTTCTCTAAAATGTTCAACCTACTCTTCCTCTTTGATTTCGTTGTCCACTGTATTGTTCTTTTTCCTACCTTTATTTAAGTATTTTCACACTTCCGCCTTACTTTCAATGTTTTTTAATTCAGTTTCTTCTTTCTCTTTAAATTTCCATTCCTTCCTCTTGCATATCTCTCTCCATTCCTTTCTTTTTTCCAAGTATAAATTTCTACCTACTTTACCTTCCTTCCATTTCTTATAGGTTTTTTAACTAATCTTTTGATCTTAGTACACTCTTTATCCCACCATTTTTTTGTTCCTAATTTCCATTTTGTAATCTTAACATCTTTTATATTTGCTGCAAATTCTACATTTTCTTTTAAGTTTTTCCATCTATATTGAGTGTCATCATTTGGTTCAATTAGTGATTCTAACTTTTGCGTTCTAGTATAAAATGCTGATATATCTTCTTTCCAACTGTAGACCTTTAGAACTTCCTTATCATTTTTAATTTTTGAATTTATCTTTTTTTCTCCTTGATTCTTTATTTCCAAGGACATTGGCATATGATCCAAATCCACTCTCTCCACAATTTAGAATTTATCAATATTATCCCAGCAAATTTCGTTAACTATCGTATAATGTATTACCGAATTTCCTCTTGTTCCCACAAAGGTATATTCTCAATTTTCATCTCCATTAGCCAATCCATTCAATATAATCCAACCTTTTTGTTTCACAAGGTCCACCAATGTTCTTCCTCCATTACCTATCACTGTATATTTACTAACTCGTTCCATTTCTTCATTATTCGTATTAATTCCTATAAATCTTCCTAGACAACCTATTCTTATGTTAAAATCACCACCAATAATTAAGCTTTCCTCCAAAAATTCTGCATTTTCCATCGTTTCAAAAATTTTATTTGTATCATTAGAATTATAAATTGACCACACCACTATTGTTCCTTTCTCATTTACTATTCTTGTTTCTATAATACCTTCTAGTTTCGTAGCCAAATCACTGTCGTTAGTACACCAATCTTTCTTAACACCAATTAGGAATCCAGCCTTTGCCCTACCTTTCTTTTTATCCTTTTTTGCTGGTATAAATTTCCACTTAAATTCCTTAGATAAGTTTGTTTCTATATATTCAATTTCTTTTTCGAGTACCCAAGTTTCACACAAACTTATAAAGTCATGTTTTTCTGTAAAATTCCAAAAGTCACTATCTTTATTTCTTACACCTGCAGCAGTCCAAAACAGTAAATACCTTTTTTCATTTCTTTCTTCATCAAATCTTCTAGTCTTCACATTTACTGGTTTCCGTTTCGGTCTTCCACAAAATCCTGATTGCCTTCATTTCTTGTATTCTCTATAGCCATATCCTTTTGCAACCTCTCTTTTTCATATATTAACATTTCATTTTTAATTTCTATTCTTCTTTCCCATTTTCTCCAAACACCTCTAAAAAGTATCCTTCCCTGTCCAACTCTTAACGACCATCCCAAGTCTCTTTTTCTTTTAACCCATTTTGTAATTTCCTCTCGTTTTTTTCTTTCATCGTATGTTAAATCATTTTCTATATATACTGTAGATCCCGCCAGCTTGTGTTTACTTTTCATAATCACACTTTTCTGCTCTGCATTCTGTAGCTTAACAATCACGACATTTCCACTTTTCCTGGCACTTATAACCTCAATCTTGATTCCCATTTTCCTTACAAAGAAGTCCTCTGTCCATACCTTAAGATCGGTAACTTCCCTAACCTCAATTCCCTTAATAACTGGGTTATTTCTCCTTTCCTTTCTGTCTTGATCAGCTATCATTTTCTTCATTTGACAAACTTCTCTATCAGACAGACAGCTTATTCTGCTTACATTCTGCTTACTTCTAAAACTTTTTTCAGAATTGAACCTCCCGGGGTCAAAACAACCTACGCGTGACTTTCGTTGGCCCCTGAAACAGCCGGAGACTCGCTCAACGCGGGGCCAACGAAAGTCACGCGTCGACTCTGTCGTTACACCTTCCTTATTCCTCATTTCCTCCGCCCAGCACTCGTTTCTCTCTCTTTCCTTTTCTTTCCTTTTCTTTCCAATCTTGCATCTCTTTTTCAAGCTTCTCTAATTCTTCCATAATTTCATTTTCTTTTGCCGCAACATCTATTTTTAGCTTTTCAATTTTAATATTTTCTTGTCTTATTTTTCGCAACTCTTCGCTGATATTATTTTTGAAATCATTGAAATCTTCCATTGTCGGTCTCGTCATTCCTTTTTCATCAAAACTAACCCTTTTAATAGTCAATTTCATTTGCTTATCATTGCTCCCTTTGACTGCTTTACTCTTACCACCCTTATCACTTTTTCCATCCTTATTTTTTACTTTAGATCTTAGGTTATTTATTTTTCCTTTTTGATTCCAAGTTACAAACACTTCACACCACGCCACCAACCTAACCTCAAATTGCAGTCCTACACTTTTATCAGCTTTTTCTTTTCGTACCTTCACTTTATAGTCAAATTTACACATTAATGTGTACCTTTCCTTCACCGGCACAATTCTAGAAATATCCAAACCTTAGTTTCTCAGTTCACACTTAAATAAATCGAAATTTGGTCAGAGACGCCAACGCACGCATCCGCTCTCCAATATATCCACTACTCAAGTCCCTTTCTCGCACTGATGGACAGCAGTGATGGACAGTGACTACAATATTCTTATTTTATATATTTCTTTGAAAAATTCTTCAGATACCTATCCCTTTTAATCTTCCTTCCAAATTTTTAAGAAATTATAAAACGCAATTAAAAATTGAAAATCTATTTTAATATAAACAAAATTAGTGTAGATTAGTACATTTTTTTATAAATAATCATTTTTGCAATCAAATACATCAAAATTATGTATAATTATTGTATATTTTGCAAATAATAATAAGAAAACTATATAAAATGGGCGTCAAGGAGAACGCCATAAAAGACATCTTTTGATATCCCATTTTACGGCGTAAACTTTGACGTCATTTTAGACGTAATATTTTACTCCATTTATTACCTATTTTAATACTTTAGATGGACGTAGAAAAATACTTAACTTTTGACGTCGCTTTTTTTAAGTGGAGTTGGATAAGTGGGGAACTGGGTAAGTGAGAAACCTCTTTAAGGAGGGTGATGACTGTCTTTACAGGGCAGGCGGTAAGAGGGGATTCTACATGCTTTTATGTGTGATTTAAATGGCCCATGCTAACTGTTCAGGTGTAATTTCCTATTAATGAAAAATGGACTATTTAATATGCTAGACATGAAAAAGAAGTATTTTTATCAGTTCTAGTTTATTTTAATGCAAATTATTTTTAAAAATTATCTGTCAATTGTCTAAGAAATGTTTTTTAAGACATTTTTGTGAACATAGAAATCGTGTCAACAGTGTAGTCCATTTGATGTAACTGTAGTGTTGGTAGCACTGAAGTTGATTATTCGCGCTCAGTTGTTTCATACTAAGATACATGCGTCAACTCACATTTTTATAACGTAGAATTGCAATGTAGCCACATCTCTGTCGAAAAATGTCAATGAAAGTCAAAAAGGTTAGGAAATCTTTAATCTGACGTGGGTTTTTATTTAATTTCTCAAAAATGAAACAGTAAATTGACTTTATTTCTTTTGCTAATAATTCTAGAAATGTGGAGCTTTAGAACAGTAAGTTTGTGGAAAAAAGTTTAACATTCTTTCGTAAGCTATAAGAAAAATAGTTCTAGATAGCCTATAATCCATAAGATTCCATGTAAAAAGATGCAACTTTACCAATTATTTTTACAAAAACGGGACAGTAAAAAATTTTGAAAAAAATTGTTCTTGCATTTGCATATACTCGAGAACGTATTATATAAATTTCAAGACAATCTTATCATTTTCATTTCAGTCCCCACCCTCCTTAAGTGGGAATATTTAGGCGGTCACTTGCATTCTCATTTGTCCAGGTTTGACTGTATATTAAAATAAAATAAAAAATAATAATTGAGAATTTTTATTTTTCATTTGTCCACCAATTTTGTTGCAGTTCAAAGTAATCCAAAGTAATTTATATTTATTTTTCTTTCGTCAAACATTTTGTTACAAATCTTGTAGCATTTTTGCTTCCTCACAGGATGCCTTGTAATGGTGAAGATTTTCGATTTTCCAAAATTAGTCTAAATCGACTTACTTTCATCCAAAAAGCTTAAATACGAAGTTTGAAACAAATGTCAGGATGTATGTGTGTGTGTATGTCGCTTTTTTCGCCAGGATATCTCGAGAACGCTTAGTCCGATTTTAATAAAATTTGGTGGAGTTTTAATACTCATAAATGTCAAGATTTGTATGGAGGGATTTTCAAAAATTCTCATTCGAATTGTTTTTACACCATTTTTTCTTTAAAAAATCAGGTTTTTTGCATAAAATTGTTTCCCTAATTGAAATTTGAAGTAAGTACTGATAAAATTGTATTCCTTGCGTCGAGACAAATCGATTGGCCTATATAAAGTCTATATTTTACCAAGAATTGGTTGAGTAAATGACAATTTTCTATCACTTTTGACATTTAAAATTCCATTTTACGATATTTTTGTCCTCAGGATATCTCGAGAACGCTTTGACCGATTTTAATAAAATTTGGTGGAGTTTTTATACCCGTGACTATCAAAATTTTTGTGCAGGGATTTTTAGAAATTCTCATTCAAATTTTTTTGAATCCATTTTTTTTTACAAAATCCTTTTTTTCATACATTTTTTTCTAATTAAAATTTGAAGTGAGTAATGAAAAATTTGGATTCCTTGGATCAAGACGAATCAATTGACAATTGAATATAAAATCTGTATTTTACCTACAATTGATGAAGTAAATGCCAATTTTTTATTGATACCAATTTTTTTTTTAAAAAAAAGTTTAGAAATGTTTGATTATTTGTAAAAAAAATTTCTTAGTAGGTTTCAATATTTTTTATAACACTTCTTGAAAAAAGTTCAATGTTTGTTTTATGAGGAAGCAATGTTCATGAAATGAATATAATTTTCCACTTGTTAACTTTTGTAAGAGCATACAGGGAAAAAATAAATATCTAAAAATTTCTTTGACAGTACTCGACTTTTGGATGCACTGCACTGAGAAAAAGGATTCGTAACGACAAATGGAATTCAATTGAGCCAATCTCACCGCGAGATTGCTGGTAGCGAATAGCGCGACGATATTGACTCAAAAGCTGGACGAGTTTGACATAATATAGATGAGGCTATATATCATATGTATTTAAGACGAGATTATTCTATTCGATACACGTTTTTTATTTGATTTAAAAACAGATTCTTTTTAAACAAACAAAGTTAATATTTAATCAACTGTCGTATACTTTAATACAAGAAAGGGTAATTTATTGCAATAAAATGGCAACTTCTACTAAAAGAGAATTTTAACTGAGAAAATTACATTCTTATTGAAGCAAATTGGTTTTACGTTTGAAACAATAAAAAGATCATTTCGAGGATAATTTATACGAAAAAATTATTAGTTACATATTTGTTACATAATGTATATATATTATATATTCATTTTTTCACAGAATAATAACCATTTGTAGACTTTTTTTATTTAATGCAAAAATAACTAGGGGAGTATGTCTAGTTGTGAGACGGGTTTTGTTTTTTAGGTATAAATTATAAATGAGTAAACGAAATTGTAAATAAAATATACCTTTCGAAAGGTACATCAAATAAGCAACTTTTGTCCCTAGAAAGTAAACTCTTCCGATTAATTCGCAGAATGATATGATCAATTTTCTGAGGAGCTCATTTTTTGTGATTAGAAAAAATGTCACCAGTTGTGAGACACTTATGAAATTCACCAAAAAGTGTTAAATATAATATAAATATATTAAAATTATTTATTCTTATGTTGTTAATAATAGAAAATAATAATTTACATTTATTTAAAATAAAAAAAATATACAAATTATGAACAGTACACATAAAATAATAATTTAGTGATTAATAGATCCTACCAAGGAAAAAATGAAAGTGACTCAATATAGAAATATGAAATCTAATTTAATAAAACAGATTCTATAATTGTATTATCGTGCCATAAAGTTTATGTAACGATCAGAATTGAAAATAATTTTTCTGATAGGTTTCGCCACCGTTTCACAACTGGTGACCTCACAACCGGAAATTGTCCTGATCTTAAAAAACAAAAAACTAAATAATTTTCAATAGTAAATTGACAAGATCTAGTATTGAATGACAAAATATAAGAATAAGATTTAATAAAAATGCATACTGTAAGAATATTTCGACGAGTGTTAGGTAATCCTTTTTGTATTTGGGAAAAGCGTGGGGATAAAGGCCCGAGTGACGAAGAAAGTACGAGGAGAGACGAGAGTTTAGTTTTTCGATTAAGTCGTTGCGAATCGTAGCATTTTCCGAATTGTATTTGTTTTAATTAATTTTGGCCAAGTTGTGAAGTGACTTTCTTTTAATAAATATGTTTGTTAAATTTGGCTACATCCTGCCTTTTATTTTTCCTACAATATCAATAACCTTTTTCAATAAATTTATTTGAAAAAAACTATATTTTTAATTTTGAAAAAAGCCTTTTTATTTGCTTCTCACACACAACATTGGATTCTTACACAAAGAATATATGTGACGCTCCACGAGAAAAGGGACCTTACGCGCTTTTGCGTAAGGTAGTTATTATTATGTCATACTCATGCAAAAGCGACCTTATTGAAAAACGCGTAAGGTCCCTTTTCTCGTGGAGCGTCACATATATATCTGATATTTTTTTAACAAAAAAGTTGGCTGATACAATAATAGAAGTTTGAGTGTAATCCAATCGGCGTTTTGATATTTCATGTTAGAAAAAATCGACTGTCTCACAATTAGACACACTCCCCTATTTATTAAAATGCAATGAAACTCTTCAGGGGAGAAATCAATACAAACCAACTTTAGATTTTGAATTTTTGAAAAAATCATATTTTAATTGATTAATAAAACAAAATTTGTTCTTATTTTTTAAGGAAAAAAAGTAACGCGAAAAATATTCCAATATACATTTTTTTAATTACACGGAAGGAAAATCTAGCCTTTGTATAATGAAACACCTCCACGCTTTTAAAGCGCACCCCACTCTAATTAATAAAGTAAGCGATTTCTCCTCTAATGCTAGGCCAACATCCTATTTTACGGTTACGACCTATCATAGAGGAGGAATCGCTTACTTTATTGGTTAGAATGGGGTGCTCTTTTAAAGCTTGGATGGGTTCCAGTCTATTAAAACTAGATTTTTCCTTCCGTGTAATATGCTTCAAAAAATAAAATGCGATCATTTAGGCCAATTACATGCATACGTGACGCGTCGCTAAGAAAAGTACCTTAGCATCAAATGAAATTAAATTATGTTTGGTGGTAGTTTTGATTTGATTGAAGCTTCCTTTTTAATTATCTGAAATAAAAAATAATGTTTCTTGAATAGCATTTTTGAATACTATCGAAAAAAACTGTTTCTGTCGGCAGATAATAAACAACGAAGCTTTAATCAAGTTAAAACTACCGCTGAACATAACCTATTTTTGTTTGATGCTAAGGTACCTTTCTTCGCGACGCGTCACATATATTAATACTTTGAAATCTTATTTACGTGAAAAAATATTTATTTCCTGGAATGATTTTCAGGTGACTAATAACATTGAATATTTGATTGCAACAAATAATTTATTTGTTGCTTAAATTACAAACATTTTAGTGGTGAGAAATTGGATATATTAATTAAATTCCACGCATCAAATTGAGCCAATCTCACGAGCTTTTGTGCAAAGTATATTTTAAATTCCTTCAAACACACTAAGTACATTGCGTCAGAATTCATATTTTTTCATGACAAACTAACAAGTTATAATATTAATTCAATTATGGTGAATTTGTTCGAGAGTTGTCAGTCTGTCCTCTTCTTTCTTAACTGTGCATGTTTATTACAGTACGTATCAAGTTTTGGTAGTCTTGCCCCATGTCGTACTACAGAAGCAAAAATATTTTTAATCGACTCGGGTCCCGAATTCTCTTTTTCACCCCTGACGGACAAAAACAAGCTGACAACACTAAGCACTTCTGTCGGACAACGGCTTATAATGGTAGTCTACTGAGTTAAAAATTCCTTTACAGGAACTTTAAAAGTTCGTGTAATGAACCTGCAAGGAACTGTGAGTGTTTCTTTAAGGGTGCTTTCACACTTTGGCGTTTCTGGGAAAGTTTGCTAAAGATCAAGTTGGAGTAAGGGAGAAGAACTGATTTAAACTGGACAAATTCCATTTTCTGTGTCTCTTACTCCAATGGGATTTTTATTAAACTTTCCCAGAAACGCCAAAGTGTGTAAGCGTCCTTAACATTTCATTTCGACATAAAATGAAACTTTATAGAAAGAAACTCAAAGAGTAGAATTTTTCTAGTGACAAAATGTAAAGGCATATATGGCCGTGACTGTATATTCAACGTCAGATATGCCTTCTAAAAAGTTACTGAAGAAATCCCCACTGTGCGTATCACTTTCTATGTTGTCTCATTCTATGCCTTAAATTTTCCCATAGGCATAGAATGATATAATATAGAAAGTGACACGCAAAGATGGAATTTCTTAAGTAACATTTTGGAAGGCACAACTGACGTCGACTGTACAGTCGCCATATATGCCTTAACATCCGGCCAAAACTCCATTAGCAAAATTCTCGTTTGAAAAATTTTCCCAACCATGGTATGCTATTAAAGAAAAGGGTACCATGGTTGGGAAATCGTTTCAAACTGCCATGGATATACCATGGATGGGAAATCACTTCAAACGAGGATTTTGCTAGTAGATTTTTGGCCGCATGTTAAGGCATATATGACGTCAACTATACAGTCGGGGACAATAATGCCTTCCAAAAGGTTACTAGACAAATTCCTACTTTGTGTGTCGCCTTCTATGTTGTTTCATTCTAAGCCTATGTGAGAAATATTAAGGCATGAAATAAAGCAACATAGAAAGCGACACGCAGAGTAGGAATTTGTCTAATAACCTTTTCGAAGGCATTATTGTACCCGACTATACAATCACAGCCATATGTGCCTTTAAATTTTGTCACTAGAAAATTTCTACAAAGCGAGTTTCTTTCTATGTAGTTTTACTTCGTTCCTTAACATTTCACATAGGCATAGAATAAAACTTCATAGAAAGAAACTCGATGAGTAGAAATTTTCTAGTGACAAAATGTAATGGCATATATGGCTGTGACTGTACAGTCACATACACTATCCTTCATTAATCCACTACATCCACTAGGGAAATTTCTAAATTTTAAAGAACGCACGATTTCTTTTGTTTCTTTTGGTTGATGACTTCAATAATCATAGGCATGGACTTACAAAAACATAGGAAACCATAT
>WNHD01009800.1:0-11505 GCA_011057455.1 Ganaspis sp. Gsp50
ATTTGGTCGATTTTTGAAAAGTTGTCCGCCATATTGGATCCGCCATTTTGAATTTGTAAATTCGCCACACGGCTTTTGAAAGGCAATATTTTTTCAAATCCTTTCCCGTATTGACAAAATTTTTTCGTTGGAAATTGTTCTGGACAGAGGGTGATCGATTTCACGTGGAATGACTCATATATAAAAATTTTAATTTATTAAACAATATTAACATTCAAGAATTCCTTAAATTAATTCTTCATTTAACTCGTTTAATATTTTTAATACTATTCAAATGAAAAATTTTCGGGTAAGTCAAATGCATTGGAAAGACGAAAACGAAAGAATTTTATGTAATTGTGTGAGAAGTTCCTTGGAAATTGCAGAAGCTTGGATTATGTTAAAGTTAAGCACGAATTTTTAAATATATAGGAAAAAATAAGCTGCAACATGTCTATAAAAATGCATTTCCTGCGCTCACAATTGGAATTATGTCAAGAAATTTAGGCCATTGAAGTGATGAACCTGGTGAGAACTTCCATCAGCAAATGCAACTTTCTAGATATATATATAGTTTTTCATTATTGTCTGATTCATTTTTTCTTAAAACTGATTTGTTTTATACTGCTATAATATATTGATAAACTGTTAAAAAATTTAATAATAATTCCTCAGTTATAATGAAGGTATTTATATTCACACAGTTTCGTCATTTTTTATTAAATTTAATTCAAAAATAACTCATTCTACGTGGAATTGAATTTTCTCTTATCATGTTGCATTGAACAAAATTTGCAGGACCAAATAATATTGTGGAATCGTCGGTAAAGTTAAAAAAATAAAAGAAAAATCGAAAAATTGCAAATACTTTCAACTGAGTCAAAATTCGTGAAGTGGGTAACTTTTTTTCGATGGTCAAGCTTTTTCGATGAAATTAACGTTCTTCGGTTCGAAATAATAATTTAAAACAACGATTCGAACAGTTTTGCGAAATTCAATTTTTTGTTCGACTTATTGTTAAACAGGGTTTGAATACTTCCAATTGGCGAGTGTATTCGTGTGGGGAGGAAATACCGGGTACCGGAACCAAACTGGGGGGATGGACTCTCGCATTGGGGGTGCCTGAGTCTGCTTTAGCGGACCTGATAAATGCCTGTTTGGGTCACTCTGTGCACACAAATTAATTTGCATCATTCTGAAAGCGCGACGTCGGTATTAGCCAAGCACATGACAAAGATGCAAAAATCCATAGCTTTTATTCAGGAACCCTGGGTTTACAGGAACACTATTAGAGGCCTTGGCAGATGTGGAGAGCTAATTTGCTCACCACTTGTATCAATTCCGAGAGTGTGTCTAATCTCAAAAGGGTTGGATGCACTCTCATTAACAAAACTGTGTACCAGGGACTTAGCAGTTGTTAAAGTTAAGTACCAGGAGAAGGAGCGAAGCAAGAGGGAAGTGATTATTGCCTCTGCTTACTTTCCAGGCAACATGGAACTTATTCCACCGACAGAGGTAACTAGGCTAGTGGAATATTATGAAAAGAAGGGGCTACCCCTGATTTTGGGCTGTGATGCTAATGCACTCCACACGGTGTGAGGCAGCACAAATACCAACGGAAGGAGAAAGAAACTCTTTGAGTTCTTAGTAGACACTGATAATTTTCTAATAATATTGAGAGGACTTGTTTTAGAGAAACTCTTTGAATTAATGTAGAGGACACTAGGGATCGTAAAACAATGGTGCGATTATACTGGGCTCTCTGTAAATCTAAAGAAGACAAATTTAGTTATCTTCGCTACGAAATATAAGATCAATTTGTATAAAATTGTAATTATTATTAATAATGATGGGATGCGGCAACCTACAAGGAAGACGTCGACTCGCAGGTAAGCTTCTCCACAAAATTTTGACTAAAATGAAGGAACGGTCTTCTTTAAAATCAGACAACTTTTAGAGTCAGTGCTCCTGTGTTTTCATTCACAATCTTTTAATTAAAATTACTATTCAATTTTAATTATTTGGGCTTCCTGCTCAAATTTTTGAATAAAGTATCTCCTGTTTTGTGTTTAGAACAGTGTTGTTTGCATTTATTGTTGCTCCTTTCCCTGACGCTATTCACGTAATATTAAATTAATTTAGTTTAGTTTGGCATAATATTTAAAAGATTAGAATTAAAGTAAGGTAAAAATAAATTAATAATTTCTGTAAATTTGGGGCTAGTTATTTTCCAAATTATTTCGCCAAAAACAACTTGGCGCTTGATTTAAATCTTAAGCTATTCTGTAACATTTCTATTAAATTAATAAATTAACATTAAAAATCAACTTTCAAAAAAAAAGACTTAGTTATAGTGCTTTAACTACAAATACATTCAATTAAATAAATAATAATTTAGTCAAATATAAATAAAGATTTACTATCAGTTACAAAAGTTATATATGTAGGTAATTCAAATAAATCTAATTAATATCAAATTTCATTAATTCGAAAATATGAAAAATATAAAATTTAAGAAAATATATGTATATGTATATATAAAGAAAGATGAAATACGAATAAATATAAATTTGTTACTTAAACTTCTTTTAAAAAATGATGCACTTTAATTCCGTGTTTGAGGTTAAGGAAGGAGGGATCGCGTATAGCTTATAGCTATATGTAATAAACTTATATTTGTTTTTCTCTTTTTATCTTTTTTCTATAAAATTTACTTTTGTGTGCATTTTAATGTGTGTGAAAAAATATATATGAAATAACCATGTAACAAAATTATACAGAAATAAAAATTTCAAAAATATTATTATAAACAAAAATACAAAAAACATCTATTGTAAAGAATGTAAGAATGTATGCAAGTTTTTCAACGACAATATTGTAACTAAAAGACGAATGGGTTATGTCTTAAAATTAAAAAACTAATTTTTCTTATTTTCATTTAAATAATCTTAACTTTTCTCAAACAATTGTTTTCGAAAAATCAAGTATATAAGTTCTTTATAAAACAACTTATACTCTTGAAAGTAAGGGGCCAGATGTTAGTTCAGTAACTTTTATAATTTAGTTAATTTAAATAATTAAAATATAATAATTTCTTTTCTTTGACACGCATAAAATTTTATAACACCAAGGCCAAAATTGTGACAAATAGACTTCTAGAATATAACTTAATGAAATATTGAATTTATAATATGTAAATTAAAACTTTTAAAGCAAGTAGTTTAAAACCTAACTCTTAAAGCCAGCTCATAAAAGAGCAAACAATAGCACCTGTAACCTTTTTCGCGTATAAATAATGATGAACAAAAATTCTTAAAATGTTGCATTATATTTAGAAATACAATGCTAGAAGAGCATTTGTCAACGATAAAAATGCAAATTTCTTAATATAAAAACCCCTAATTTTAAAGACGAAATCAGTCTTAATCGACCCGTTATCAATATTAAACCGCTTCGTTAACAAGTCTAAATCGCCCCGTTAACGACATTTATCCGCTTTGTTAATAAGTCGAAATCGTCTCATCTTTCAGTCTTAAATTGTTTCATCGAGTTTAAACTGTTCTCTGATAAGTATAAGTTTTCTGCTAAATTTTAAATTGTCATTCAAAAAACTTTATATAAACGAAATTTGTCTTAAAATTTACAAATTTAAAACTATTTACTTGTCCAATTACAATTGTGTGTGTTCGAAACCATCGTTTATGATAACCAATGGTTATATGTAAACAATCTTATTGACCTTCTGTCACAATTACCAGAAGTTTGTGAATGTGAGATTTCAATCCACTCCCGTGGAATCAAACACTTGAAAAAATCCAGTGTTATTGAAACTGACTACAAGAACAGTTTCGGCTTTTCAGTTCCCCATTATTACGTGGGACAGCCTCTGAATCCATTCACTACCAACACTAGGCAGGACCCCATACTGAGACCCGTAATATTCTGGAACAAAAGGCGACAACCGTCCTTCTTTCGAGGTCCAAACAACATAGGGTAAATGTACCAATTACTGTGGATGCCCCAATTACTGCTGATCCTTAATAAAAACATTATTTATGATTAAAACTCTTTCAAATTTCTTGCAAAAATGAAAATCCGGATGTAAATAATTATTAATTTAATTATTTAAGTTTTAGTACCTCTAATCGCAGAAATTGGGACATGTGACGCTAATACATGTACGTTTTATAAATTAATTATTTTAAATAATATACAATTTTTTTACATTTTAATTTAGTTAGTTTCTACTTAAGTGAATACCAATACTGCCTTTAGAATTAATTGAATAAGTGTTTCTCACTTTTATACATCTATTGTCAGTCCCTAAAGTCAGACTTGGATTTCCACCCGCAGTAATTGGTCTATGTACCCTAAGTTGAAACTAAAAGTAGATGTCATAAATATAAAAGTCTCTTTATCTATCTCATCTCAAGCCAAGTCCCTAACCAATGCACTTGTGTTGTAGATTTCATGTCTCTAAAAGTTCTCCATCACAAATTCTCCAAATATTGTAATATAATAAAAAAAATGATCAAAGATCTAAAGTTGTTTTTTCACTTCCGTACACCTTACCCACACTGATAGCCATCGTTGATTTTAAATAAATATAATCTGGTTTGTTATGTCTATGACGTCACAATATCTTATTGCTTGCTTATTGGATATTGTGTCAACTTACAATTAGTGTAGGTGATTCAATAAAGTGTTTCAAAAGTATTTATTCTAATTAACTTCACATTATTACGCAAAAACTAATTAACTTATTTTCTTAATAATGCGTTTGTTACAGTTTGAACTTATGATAGGGCTATCTTGTTTAGTTTTAAGCTCAATATTCGCATAATCATGTCAGTTTGTGTTCGATTCTTGGCAATCTCTTGATAACATCCAGACTATTATTTGATGGTTTAATATTTTTCTATAAAATAAATGTTTCATTTGACTGCTTAGTTTTGCTATCAGCAGTCAACTTTTCTACTCGCGTAAGATTTCTGTTATGATTCATCACAGGAAGCCTTGTAATCGTGAAGATTTTCGATTTTCTAAAAATTACCTTCATCTAAAAAGCTTAAATTCGAAGTTTAAAGCAAATGTCAGAATGTGTGTGTGTGTGTGTGTGTGTCTGTCACACTTTTTTGTCTCAAAGATATCTCGAGAACGCTTTGACAGATTTTAAAAAAAAATGGTGTGGTTATCAATTTTCAAAATACTAAGATTTGTATTTAGGGATTCTACGAAATTCTAATTCAAATTTTTGTTAACCATATTTTTTTAAAATCCGGTTTCTTGTATAAAATTTTTGCCCTAATTGTTTGAAGTAAATACTAACCCTCAACTGCTAGACTATCAAAACCTAAAATAACTTCTAGACTGGGTCAACTGGACCCGGTCGATTTTAAAACGCTGATATCTCAGGTATGGCCACTAGGAACCCTACACTTTTTTTCACCACCACAGCCAACCCGTCCCTTTCCCTTACCAAAACGCAGTAGGAGCAAACGGGGAAAGTCTACAGGGTCTGTCAGACCCAGTCTAGCAGTTAAGGGCTAATAAAATTATATTCCTTGCATCGAGGCAAATCGATTGACCTATATGAAGTCCAGATTTTAGCAAGAATTGGTTGAGTAAATGGCAATTTTCTATCATTTTTGACATTTAAAAACCAATTCTATGATATTTTCGTGACTACGATATCTCGAGAACGCTTTGACCAATTTAAATAAAATTTGTTGGTGTTTTTATACTCGTAAATGTCAAGATTTATTTACATGAATTTTTAGAAGTTCTGATTTAAATTTTTTTAATCTCATTTAAAAAAGTCCGGTCTTTTGCATAAATTTTTTTTAATTAAAATTTCAAGTAAGTAATAAAAAACTTGAATTGCTTGCTTGAAGGCGAATTAATTGACCTATATAAAATCTATATTTTACCAAGAGTTCATGAAGTAAATGAAGACTTTCTATTATTTTTTACATTTAAAATCACATTCTATGATATAACTTTTTAAATTTTGATTTTTTAATGACAGCTTCTCTTAACAAAATTAACTATATTAAGAAATTAATCAATTGACTTCTATAAAGTACATATTATACCAAATTTATTAAAATTTTAAATTAATTAAACCGATTCGAAATGCTTTTATATGACAACTGAGATTTTTTTCTTACAATTCCCTACAATTTTAATGTCAAAAATATTTTGTATGTCAAATTGATATAGTGAGTTCTCCGATGATTAATGTACAAATCTTTTCAAAACATTAATTAAAAATCAGCACGAAAAGCAGTTGCAATGCGTCTGGGTTTCGAGGCTAAATCTCAATCTACAAAGTTACCCCAAAGCTTCTATTCCAACTTATTATAGCCTCTGCAGAGACTCGCCAGTGCTTTACTAAAATACTCCTACAGCCATTCTAGAGCCTTTAGAAAGCCTCTCCAGAGTCTCCAGAAAGTTTTTTCCAAGTCACGTGATCAAGGTCAATCGAAGGTTACATGATAAAGTTCACATGATGAAGTTCACTTGATGAAGGGCACGTAATTATGGTCACGTGTTGAAGTATTTTATTTATTTTACTTACATTTTACTTATTTTATTTATTTATGTTCTATTTTTAGAAATCTTAATTTTCTAATAATGGGAACCTTTAGTTTGAAATTTATACTGCTAACCATCAAAGTATAGGATCCCACGTAGTTTCATTCAAGGGATCCCATGACTGATTTTTATGACAGCAAATTTCGGGGTATTGGACCCTTATAGAGTTCCTGTTGTATCATAGTTACAGCCCTGTTAGATAGGGTAATGGGGTCACTGACCGTAAGGGCCCGCTACTGTGCGAATTCGGAAATGACCCGGTCACAAACGTTTGTCACGTTAGAACGTTTTGCTACTTGCCGGCGACAACATTTCTCGTGGTCTGTTGATTCTTTTTGTTTTCTCCACATTGTAAGTCTCAGGATTCTAAAGAAGTATATTTTTCATTTTAACTTTTAACCCGTGTTATTTGTTCAATCTCCTTAACTTAATAATTATCCAATCGAAATTTTCTCTCTTAATAATAATGATCAATCGGGCAGTTCATTATCACATGACGTCCAACGCAAAATAATTTTCCAAAAGTCCTTTCCTAAATGTTTTTAAAAATTCTGTGTTGAAAATTGTGGAGAATTTGTTTTTGGTTAAGTTGTTAAAGGTGATAAATAATCGACGAGAAAAAGGGTGAGAAAAAGCGCCAAAGAAGAAAAAGTTGGTGAAAAAGTGGAAAAAGAGTTCCGGGATAGGAAAATAGTGGGAAAAGTGTGAAATGAATAAAAGTTAATAAAGATTTATTCTCAAATAAAGAGAAAAATTATCAAAAATTGAGGAAAGTTTTCTATGGTGTGACTGCTGAGACGCGTAGAAACGGTCACCGTGACATTGAAAGTAGGGTAAGAGGTCGCAAAACAACAAGTAAGGTATGATTAAGAAAATAAGAAACAGAATTCCAGAATGGGAGAGAAATTTAGATAGTTTTAGAATTTAAAATAAAATTTAATACAGGGTGTCGAAATGTTTCGAACACAAAGTTAGAATTAGAATCAGACAGGAATTAAAAAGTGTCATTAGGAAAGTAAATAAAGTGTTTTACTTGTGAGATGTTTTTTTTTTTGTTTAAAAGTAATATAGAAAGTGAAAATTGACGATTTTTACAATTGCAATAAAATAAGACAGATTTTAAATTCATTAAAAGTTAAAAATCGTTTTTTTTAAAGTAAAAATTATAAAAATTAAAATTAAAATGTGAAAATCGTAGAATAAAAATTTTTTGAAAGAAATAATTTGACGAGAAAAAAAGTAGAAATAAAATTTTAATATTTTGAAAATGTGAAGGTATTTTTAGAGGTAATTAATTTAAATCGAGTTAGAATTTTAATAAAGCTGTTTATAACTAAAAATAATTAATAGATGGAAGATAAGGGGTGAGTCCAGCCCTAAAAAATCAAAGTTGTCCCATGGTTCTCCGATTTTCTTGCAACTTGGTAAAACAGTAGCAGAATGTATGCAAATAAAAAGTCCAAAAGCAATTTTGCAAAATTTTGAAAACTTTTGGATTTACAGGGGTTCAAAAAATTTTTCAAAAAATTTCGATAACCATTATCTCGGTAAAAAATAAATGGATTTTAATCATTTATATTATATTTCGGTTCCGTAGGATTCTATGAGTATTTAAAAAAAATTGATGGAGGGTCTGAAACTTTAGAAGATATTGAATTTTTTGTTCTTGCGTACAGATGCGCAGAAAATACATACAGGCAATGACGCTGCGTACAAACTGGTATTCAAAATTACCCACAGAGCGTAAATCTTAACCGAATTATGTGTTTCTTTTTGAAAAATGATCAGCAATAAATTTTTAAGCCAAATGTTTCGGTTGATTTTCTAATGATTAACAAATTACACTTATAAATAAACAAACAACCAGATCGTATTTTTACAGTTTTTGAAATCCAATGTTTTTTTAGGGAAATCATATAGGCTAAAACAATATATTTTCTATACCAAAATTATCCCCACTAATTTTTGAAAGAAAAAACTATTAACATTACAATATATTATTATTAACAATTATCTTAAAGAAAACTTTTTCGTAAGTAAAAGCATTTTTACATACTTTTTCATTTCTTCATGCATATGTCTTGGTTCACATTGGAATTAAAAATTTAAACAAAATTTTATTATTTAACAATATAAATATTCTTACTATTTCTTTGAATAAACAATAGAAAACTATTTCTTTAAACGTAGTATTTTTTATTGAGTTTTCAATACTTTGCTATCATTTGAATTTGAATACATTTTGCATTCAATTTCACTAGTATTAATAGGTTTAAAGCAATGGTAACTTCTTGTTCCAGTCAGTTTCTTGGCATTTGAAAAACGTTTTCCCAAACGCTTACTGTTTACCTTATGCTCCAGTTTTGTGCAAAACAGAGCCTTGATATTTTCCAATCCTATTAAAGCCCATTCATAAAAATCATTAGCTGTTAGTATGGGTCTAATAACGTTTTGAATGTTTGCACGAGTAGCTAATCTTTTTGCTGTACCTCCAATTTCATCACAGGGTCCTTTACCGTGTGAGGTCGAGTAGAAATGCCATTCAGCGTGAGCTTTAAAATCAAAGAAATCATGAGCAAGGTTAATTAACCACTTGCCTGTCAACCTATAAAATGACAAAGTGGGCTAAAAATGTCATAGATTTCCAATAGATTAATTTTTATGACACCTGGTATTTATGGGTTTTTGGGGTCACTGAATACGAATCTGATGTTAGATTTCCAAAATTCAAAATGAAGGATAAAATATGGCGGACGATTATTAGAAATGTGATTGGATTTCTTTAAAACTTCGTACTTAGATGTTTTTAGGATCGATGAATACAAATCTGGCGTCAGATTTACAAAATTTAAAAAGACGTATCCAATATGGCAGACGAATTTTTAAAAATGAAACAAAATCTCTTCAATTTTGTTACTCGGAGGTTTTTAGGGTCTCTGAATACGAATCTCAAGGTTCCTGGTTATGCATTTGAAAGCAAATTTTCTAAAATAAAAATTTTGGACTTAATATATAGAATGATTTTCAAAAATTGACTAAATTCTATTCTTGGAATTTGTTATGCAGTTTGATGAAAAATAGAAAATAGAAAACACTCTAAATTCAATAAAAATCCGAAAATTTCATTAATTTTTAAAAAAAAATTTGTCAGCCATATTAGATTCTCTATTTTTAAAATTAAAAATTTGACATCAAATTCATAACAAGTAACCCAAAAAAACTCTAACTGAAAAGTAAAAAATTTCTAACAGATTTTTAAAAAATTATTCGCCATATTGGATCTGACATTTTGAATTTCGTAAGCTTTTCACGAGATTCGTATGCGGAAACCTCAAAAAGCTCCGAGTAACAAAATTGAAGAATTTGTTTAATTTTTGTAAAATTTCCACCATATTGGATCCGACATTTTGAATTTTAGAAGTCAGTCATCGGATTTGTATTGAGCGACTCAAAAAACCTTTATGTACCAAGTTTAAAAAAAATCTTATCATTTTTTAAAACTTCATCCGCCATATTGGATCGGCCACTTTGAATTTTAAAAATCTAATATCAGATTAGTATTTAGCGAACTCAAAAATCCCCGGTTACCAAACACTTTTAAAATACATTTTGTGATTTTCCTATAATGACCATGACGTGTATACACGTCATCGACACTCAAGCGGTTAAGTTATACCTATTTTTATACTGTAATGCAGCTTCGTCAGTAAAGTAGATGACTTTCTTCGTGTTATGCCTTGTTTTTAAATCATCCATTAATTTCTTAACCCCTTAACTGCCGCACAACTTTTACAAAAAATGCCCAAATTACCAAAAAAAGAATTTATTGAATTATTTTGACATTTTGTGTACTAAGATTCATAGCGTCACTGATTATGAATATGATGTTAGTTTTTCAAAATTCAAAATGGCGGATCCAATATGGCGGCCTATTTTTAAAAATTTTACTGAAATCGCATGAAACTTAGTAGTCGGGGGTTTTTGGGGTCTCTGTCAACGAATATGTTATCTTTTAAAAATTCAAAATGGCGGAAACAAAATGGTGGCCTATTTTTGAAAATATTACTCGAATCAATTGAATCTTTGTACTCAGGGGCTTTTGGGATAACTGATTACGCAACTGATGTTAGTTTTGAATAGATCAACATGGTGGATCCAAGATGGCAGACTTATAAAAAATTTTTACTAAAATCGACTCAAGTTTGGTGCCTGGCTTTTTTATTATCGCTGATTACGAATATGGTGTTAATTTTTAAGTATTCAAAATGGTTGACTGTTTGAAAAATATTTTTCTGAAATAGATTGAAACATGTCAAAGCTAGTGTCAAAAGTATAAAATTACATAGATTCAAAAATTTACTGACACCTTAGTATTTATGGTTATATATATTGTGACGTGGTAAAATTTACAACGCACAATTTTTCGACTTTTATTAATTTAAAAGCCGAATATTAAATTTTATTAAAATAAAGAACAGATAAGAAGTCCCAATTAGGGATGCTATGCATCCAAATATAAACTCGGCGACTTGTGCCATCTTTTATTTGAGTTTTTATATTATTTCTCTTTATTAATCTTATTTTGATAAATTCATTTTGCTTTGATTTCGTTTTGGGGTTATGTTAACCCTAAAATTAACAATAAAAGTATCTCCACTGGCAACTTGTCAAATGGATAAACTCAAATTTGATAAATAAATTGGAAACTAATTCCTATAAAATCATTTTTACACGCACGAGCACTGATTGTTCTCAACGCAACTGTGAGGGACAGATGAGCTGTCAAAACATCGGTCCCTGTATCTTCCAGATTGTTCATTTGTCTGCAGCGTGGATTTCCTCGCAGAACATCTTTGAACATCGTGGGACTTCAACCGGATGCTGAATTCGGATGTGAGTCCCGAATTCGTATAGTGTCCGGTGATTCCA
>WNHD01009801.1:0-11211 GCA_011057455.1 Ganaspis sp. Gsp50
ACCCCCGGCAGCCATTTTGAGCCTGGCCGCGCCGGTGAATGATTTTATTAAACTTAAATTAAAGTAAAGTAAACAATAAGAAAATCATTTTGGTTTCAACGTTATATAAGTCAATCGATTTGTTTTTTAATGTAGAACATTTTTGCAAGAGGAACTATCATTGAAAAATTGAAATTTTAAGAGTTACATTATAAAATCGGATTTTAAATGTAAGAAATTAGAAAAAAGGTTATTAAGTCTATCAATTCTTGGTAAAATATGTACCTTATATAGGTCAATTAATTTGTTTTTTAATGTAGAAAATTTTTCCAAAAGAAAGTATAAATAGAAAATGAAAATTTTACGAATTATCTAAAAAAGAAACGAATTTTAAATGTAAAAAATGAAACAAAATTGTCATTTATTCCTTTAATTATTAATGAAATATATACTTTATATAGGTCAATCGATTCGTCTCGATGCAAGGAATAAAGTTTTATCATTACTTACTTCAGTTTTTAATGAGGGAATAAAATTTATTAAAAAAACCGTATTTTTTGAAGAGAAAATAATCTCAAAATTTTTTGATTGATTATTTCTAAAATTCCTTGTGACTGTTTCTTGTTTTTTATGAGTGTAATAACTGTGCTAAATTTCATTAAAAACGGTTAAAGCATTCTCAAGATAGAGAGTCCACAAAAAACGACCACACACACACACACATCTGGACATTGGCCTAAAACTTCGTATTTATACTTTTTGGGTGAAATTGAGTTGATTTAGACTATTTTTCGAAAATCGATAATCGTACCGAAAACAATGGTTCCCTATGAGGAAGCAAAAGGATTAATTTATTTAACAAACTATTTTTATTAGCAATTTTTGTAAACAAATTCACCATTTTTTATATTTGTTTTAAAAAAATTATATTTTTAAGGAGGTCTAACACAAATTTCAAGGAAATACTTAAGTTTAGATTTATTATGATTATTTATTTTTAGAATATTTTGATAAACATTTTTTATAAACAATTTTTACTATTTCATATGTTTATAAAAAGAAAATTTGTTCAATGGTTTAACGTCTATTTTATTTCTCAAAAATAGTTATATTTACTGTTATTGTTATTATTTATTTTTAAGGTATTGTTATTAACAATTGTTATGGACAAATTAACTCTTTTCATATTAATTTAAAACGAAACATTTTTAAGGATATTAGACTTCATGAAAAATATTTTTAATCAGAAAATCAAATTTAGCAACTTTAAAGAAACGTAAATATACATTTTTAAATGAAAATATTACATGTGGAAAGTGACCGACATATTGCTAAATTTTAAATTGAGATTTGGGGTCATTATATCAAGAAAGATATTTAAAAAATTGCTTTTCGATTTAACTACGAAATAATGTTTGGAAAATAAAATTATAATATTATTGGTCATTTTAAACGAAAATGTATCGTTATTTATTTCTAAAAGAAAACATTATATAATCTGTACTTTTAAAAAAAATTCAAAAAAATTTCAAAAATCTTTAAAATTTGTCTATGGCAATACAGAGAAAGCAAGTTATACTAATTTAAACATAGAATATTGCTTGTCTAGCAAATAACCATAAAAGCATATTGACGACATTAAAAAAAACATTTCCTTTCATAACGCTTTGAATACATTAAATTTGTTTATAACAACCATAATGTGAAATAATCAATTTGTTTAAACAAAATTGTTTGTAACAATATCAAAACAAAACAATCTCAATAATAATGACTCAACCTATTATTTCTTAACTAAGTAGATGCTACAGTTTTAAAGGAATTCTTCTTTTAATTAAAAATATAGAAAATAGTTGAATTTGTTTATAACAAATATTTATAACATTGACTAAAAAAATAATTTTAATAATATTTTACAATATTTTCAATGAAGTCTAATATCTTTATAAATGTTTTTTTAAAAACAATATAAAAAGATTTAATATGTTTATAACAATTGTTAATAACAATTATTTAAAAATAAATTATAACAATAAAAGTAACTTAAACTTTTTTTTGGTAATAAAAAAGATGTTATACCATTGAAAAACATATTTTTCTTTTGTGAACGTATGAAATAGTAAAAATTGTTTATAAAAATGTTTATGAAAATATCCTAAAAATAAATAATTGTAATAAATCTAACTCTAACTATTTTCTTGAAAGAAATGTGTGTTGGACCTCCTTAAAAATATATATTTTTTTTTAAAATATAAAAAATGGTGAATTTGTTTACAAACATTGCTTATAAAAATAGTTTGTTAAATAAATTAATCCTTTTGTTATTTATAACACATTTTTAACCAAAGAAATACAAGAAAAAAATTATGCATCTTTAAACTTCGATAATAATATTCCATTTATATGATTTGTTTATCTATTTGTTTATAACAATTAAAATTGGTGTAGATCGTTGTTCACCTCATTCATCTCATCTTCGGTTTTTGGTTTTGATCTGAGCCGGTTATTTCATTTCTCCCGCACGACCTAATATTTAGGAGGTCTTTCCCTATGTACCACCCGAGGACGCGCCCGATAGGAAACTAGAAACTCCCATGGGAAATTTTTTGTTGATGTATTTTTTATTATTGTTAAATTAATATTTATCTTGCTCTCACTAGCTACTTTTGATTTGTGAAATTCTATTGCTGACATTTGATTTAAAATACGGATACAGTTGACATCTTTTTAATTATTTATATAGTGCATAATCTTTATATTAATACGGATCGATTCGTTTTAGGTATAAAAAATTTTCCCTAAAAGAATTATCATTAAAAAATCACAATTTTATAAGTTACATTATAAAAGTGGAATTTTAAATGTAAGAAATGTATAAAATGTGACAGTTTTTCCATAAAATGTTAGTGGAATATATATTTTACACAGATAAATCTATTTGTTTTTTAATGTAGCAACTCGGTAAGAAGGCTGGAATAGAATGTAATTAAAAAATTAAATACGATTGAATTCCTTATTTAAATCCAAAGCTACTAGCATAAATTACTGGCATAAATTAAGGAGACACAAACTGTAATTCGGTTTAATTCATCCCAGAAATCAATGGAAAATGGAACTGAAAAATATTGAAATATGAGGATTGCTATTCAAAACTTAAAACATCTTAATACGTTCCTCAAACTTCATTTAACGTAAAGCAAATGAATTGGAAGTAATTGAAATATAAAAATAATTTTGACGAAGGACAAAATTTCAATACGCTTTTAAAAATTGATTAAATAGTACTTAATTGATTAAATGTACTGAATGAAATGTAATTTAAATAGTTTCCCCAGTGGAAATTATTCATGCCGATGTAATGGTACGGTCTAGCTGTGCGTGGTACATTTATATAATTTTAATTAAATTATTCATTAAAGATATTTATTCACACTTGAATACTTATTATTAATTAACAATTAATTAACACACGTATCACATAAATTATGAAATAGAATTTCAACTGACGCCCAATGGAAAATGAACACTCAACTGATATATGCACGGATTTGAAATTTTTTCTCATATGGAGTTCACACATTATTATCATTGTTTATTATTATTTAGAACTGTTGGTTTGGTCTTGACCACAATACAATTTTAGTTCTTTTTTAATAACAAGTCTTTGTCATGCTGGTGTATCAATTACTTGAGATACAGTCTAGTGCACATTTTTATATAGCAAAGACGACCAAGAAAAGAAATTGTGTTTTTTATTTAGTTTTTAATTTGTAAAATTAATACAAAATGAGAAAGAAAATTGTTTTCCATATCGTTTTTACTACAATAACGTTACGCATTTAAGTATCATTTTGTTTGTACGTATGTTATAATGTTTGTATTCATACGATTCGGTTACAACACTCCTTACAGGTTATGATCGTAAAACATTAATTCCTACATTTTAACACTAATCTTTGCATATTTTCGAATGATTTATAACCATTATAGCCTGAAGGAATTTCTAAGAAAGACGAAGGCTTGTTTTTCTCTGTGTGAGACTGCTTGTCCCTTTGTACAAATAGAAAACTGAATATCACAAGAAACACTCGTTATTTTAGAAAACTATGTATTATTATGTTGTTCGGAGTCCACTACATTCACATAAATAGCACTTAAATTAATTTCCAACACTAAAACCTATCAGAAAACTGATTTTACTGCATAGCGTCCACTAGCGTCACTTTACCACGTCATCATTACATAGGGTCATTACATATGCGCATTAGCTCAAATTTATTTCACCACTAGTGGTAACTTCTTCACTCTCGCGCCATGGATATCAGAATAGGTGCATTCCTCGTCTCGCAAATAACCACCAAAGCCACGTTTCCTGTACTGTTGTTGGAAAAAGTAAAAAAGCGAGAGCAGCAATCACATGAGTCTAATCGCCTGTGTCCCTCACTTGTTGCACAATGTACCATTGCGTCTTCGGCAGCTAACAGTAGGACCTATTTAGGTCCTACTTAACAATTAAAGTGTAGGGCCTAAATTTCGACTTGGGATGCGTTATACCCAATCACTGATTACAATGAATATTCAACTTAATAAGCTTAATTTTTCTGCAAATAAAAAACATTTTATTTTATTAAAAAAATATTTATAACCTAAAAATGAGTATTAAAATTAAGACATACGCTACTTCTCACGATGAAACTCGTAAAAAAATTTGTTTGTTTTGTCACAAAAAAGATTAAAAAAATCCATTACAGAAGAGACGAAGGAAAAAGTACAAATACTTACAAATTATGACGATACGGATATTCGGTTACCAACGTCAATTTTCAGTTTATGTCATATTAACGTTTATAAATGTTGTTTGAACATGCTACAACATTTATAAACGTTAATGCGACATGAACTGCAAATTGATGTTGGTAATCGAATATCTGTACCGTTGTAAGCAGCTAGTGTCTTAAATTTAAAATTCACTATCAGGTTATAATTTTCACCATAAAGTAATCTGTTTTTTATTTGCAGAAAAATTACACCCATTAAGTTTAATATGCATGTTAATTAGTAAATTGATGTGACGCATAACTCGAGGCTTTGTTACGTGTATTCCATATTTGATGTAATATAATTCTAATGGAGCGATCCTTTTGGCTAAATGATTACCACTTTCTTTTTTTCTTCGTCATAGTACCTTCCGCAAATTACATTTAAAGTATTTATAAACATTGAACCACAACTGCTCAAGAAAGTTTGATTATTCTCGACCGGGTACTTAAAAATCTAAATTCAAAACTTAAAAACCAGTTTTCTAAAAAACGTCCAGTTCTCAGTTCTCAGATTTTATATTTTGTTTTATTTCACTCTAATAACTTCCAAGTAACAAGATTTGTAAGAAGATTGCGGGTGGTACGAGCAAAAATTTTCATTTGTTAAAACCTACCGAGGATGTACAAAGCAATTTTGTAGAATCTACGAATATTTCAGGACAACTTAGAGAAGTATGTAATAATGTTGTAATCAATTTATTATTTGATAATACAATTTTCTTAGATTTTACAAAACTGCTCTGTACATCATATACTATCAACTTTGTGAATTGATATATCCAAGAATACTAAAAACTTTGTAAAATAAGATAAACTAAATTTTTCCGTGAATTTTAAAAAGAAATATTGCTCTGACTTGATGATTTTTAGAGATTTCAAGAAATTGTTGCCTTTATTTATATTTTGTACTTTTTGTATAATAGATTCAATCGTCTTTTTAAATACTTTTATAGTTAAAAAATAGTAATTCAAGTAAAGTTCCAGTAGTACTAGAATCGCGCTACATAAACATGCGTGATGAACTTAGTCAAATTTTAAACAATAATATATTTAGTAAACTTCCAAGAATATTAGGTAGGTAATATAATAAATTGTAAATTTAAAGCGTAATTTATTTCAGGTGAATGTATTCGAAACTTATTCCAACAAAAAGATTCATGAATATTCTGAATCTGTTACATTTACAAAATTAATATGAATACAAGAGTAAAAGAAACCAATATCATAAAATAAGATTCAATGTAATTCATCAATCACAAACTCAAAATGTAACACGGTGCTCCTGAAAAAATTTAAACCAAAAGTCAAAACACTTCAAATTTTCTTACGGATTCTGAAAGTACTTTGTTTTTAGATTAAAAAAGTCACAGAACGAAAATATATTATCGAGAGCTTTTTGAAAGAATTGATTTTGTAATTCTTTCTCGTATTAAATTTTGATTTCAAGTCAGTATTTCAATAAAAAAACATTGAAAATAAATGGAAGAAGTATTTTTTTTCTTTATTTTATAAAATAAAAGATATAAATTAGTAAAACTTATAAATTAATTATTCATGTCAAATATGGGTGAAAATTTGCCAAGTGTTACCGCTTAAGATTTTATAGCTTACGATTTTTGCGCAATTACTTTTAAGTTGTAGTGTTAGTGGAATTCTGTGAAATCTGTAAATAAAAACAGGACGAATATGACGTGTTGTCAAGATACAGGGGTCCGAAAAATGTTGTTCTTACTCTGCACGCTAATCTTCAGTATCTCATAACTTTTCGCAAAATAGGTCAATGTTAAATCACTGTAGGTGTTTTTAAAGCATTTTTTATAAGCTTTCCGATAATTCCAATGGCTTTAAACAAAAAAAAATTATGACACTCATTTTTTTGCATTTTAAGAATATTCTTGAGTTTTTCTCCTAATGCGACCACTTTAATAATTTTTTTAATAGCATAGATCAAAAGCATGACCTTTTTCTTACAGAAACGTGTAGAACCGAAAATGGGACAGATAGAATTGGTTGTTGTTCAAAAGGTTTCACCCGCGCGAATACTCCCGCCGCACCGCCATACTAGGGAAAAATGACATGCGCTATTTCAAAACTTCCTACAGGTCCCAAATATTAACCGATTTTTAATTTTAATTGCTTAATTTGATCGTTATGATACATCGAAGACATCTATGTAAGCAGATTATTTTTAAAAAATTTTATACAAAGTTAATTGTTAACAAAATGGTAAATTACTAAATTTTATTGTTTACAATGTTTTCAAAAATTCGGCTTACACAGATGTTTCCGAAATTTCATAACGATCAAATCAAGCCATTAAAATTAAAAATCGGTTAATATTTGCGACCTGTAGGAAGTTTTGATACAGTGTGAGTCATTTTTCCCCAGTGTGGCGGTGCAGCAGGAGTATTCGATCGCGTGAAACCTTTTGTGTAACAACCGATTCTTTCTATCCCATTTTCCGTTCTACACATTTTTGTAGGAAAAAAGTCAAGCTTTCGATCTATGCTATTAAAAATATTATTAAAATAGTCGCATTGGGATAAAAACTCAAAAACATTCTTTAAATGCGAAAAAATGAACGCTATAATTTTTTTCGTTTAAAACCATTAAAATAGTCGGAAAGCTTATAAAAAATGCTTTAAACTAGCTCCGAATTTTTCTTCATTTTGAGTTATAATATTGTATTCATTTCATGAACACTTTGCTTCCTCAATTATAAAAGAAAATGGTAATAATGGGCAAAAACCATGTTTTTTTATAAAAATAATTTCTAAAATCTAAAGTTTTGCTTATTTGAGAATTCCTCTCGTCTATTTTGAGATATTTAAACTAAAATTATCCCCTATAAATTTTAGCAAAATATCTTAAACCGTTCTCAAGTTATCGTGTACATAAGAAAAAGGGACACACACACACACGCCGTCAAAGAAATTAAAAACGAAGCCAATGCTACACACCGACATTTCTCGCTAAAGGCAAAAACCAAGCACTACAATTAGGATTTACAGTTTCATTTACTCTTACTATAATCGAATAAAAATTAATAATTATTAAATAAAATTTCTTTTTATTAAAATTCAGTATCTGCTTTAAAAAAACGTATATAACATTTTTCTATGGTATCAAAAACAAAAAGTTATAATTGAGTTTAAAAAAGGTTGCTCAAATTTTGCAGTGCAAATATCTTGAAAAATATTAAAAATATCAAATTAAAACTTGGTACAGTTATGTAGTACCCAAATCACTACTTATGTACGAGATTATAGAAAAGTCTGAGATTTCAATTTTAATCTCATATGAAATGCCCCATTAGCAATCAAATACTATCTACTCAATCTTTTCCCTTTCACCATAATTCTCAGTTACAGAGGTCAAACGTGTCAAACGTCAAAGCATTGTCAAACGTGAGTCTCAGTTAAAGAGGTCATTGCATTTTCTCACTCACTTCACGGTGTGCCTAAGCAACTTTAATTGACAAAAGTAAAAGTTTATTTAAATTTCAATCATCGACTCGTTCTAAAACACAGAGTTGTGCAATTTTTTTAATAAGACTTACAGAAGTTATATTATATATTCTGAAACAAACAAAATTTGAAAAAGATTAGAATTTGTTAACTAGAAAAAGATATGTGACCGTCCATGGCAAAACGTGCCTTACTCAAAAAAAATCGATTTGGATTTTTTTATGAAAATTAACAGATTTTGAGTTGCTCTTTCATTAAAGAAAGGCAGAAATAATTTTTTCCAATTGCTTGTTTTATTACAGACATTAAAAGTAAGCACTTTAAGCATGATGAATTTGTTGGATTTTATATAAACTCTCGCCCTACATAGTTAGCTTTTATTAATCTTTATTTTCTTACGTTATTTGATAGCTATTGAGTTGTTCTTTAATTTCCAAAAAATAAAAAGTGTTTTCCTTAATTAGTTTTTTTGTTATATAGCTCCAAACATAGCCATGCATTAAGCATCACATTTTCCGTTTTCTCTTTTACCGGCCGTACTGTAAAGTTAACGTTATGCGAATAAGGTACGTTTTGCCATGGACGGTCACATATGAATTTTTCAGTTGCACAATGTCAAAATATTAAGGAGCTATATGGGTTTTAATGGCCAAGAAGAAGCAAATTTTTCTAATTTGTAGGGTTCTGCACCTATAAAACGGAGCCTTATTACTTTTCCTTTTTATGTCCCGATATTGAATCACTCTTGCTTCCAAACTATTTGACATATAAGGCTAAAATTTGGTATACAAATGATTCTCGACGCGTAGAATTAAAAAATGATACAGAAAACACGTTAAGAGTTCATAATCATTGCGTTTCCATGGTAAAACTACCAAAAATGCACTAAAATGACCATGCCCACCTCCCCTCTAGCAGCCAAACTATATGACCTATAAAACTGAAATTTGGTACACATATGCAATTTGACGTTTAGATTACGGAAAAATTATTGAAAATGATGTAGAAGTCAATGATCTTAGCGTTTTCGTTTAAAAACCTGTTTCTTTTAAAAAAAGACGTGCTATTGCCCCTAGAGCTTATTATTTTGGACCTAAAGTGATGAAATTTGGTACACATATGAAGTTTTATTTGCATTCTACAGGAAAAATATAACGAACAGGATTGGAGATAATACTCATAGCGTTGTCAAGAAAAAATTCCAATTTAAATGCAAAAAACATAACCCCCTATGCTAGAGCTTAGTCTATTAATCTTAGATTATTAAAAATTGGCAGACACATGTATTTTCTTATGTAGAATACAAAAAAATAGCACCAACATGTTTTGGTTTTGATTATCATAGAATGTTTATAGAAAAACCACGATTTTTTGTAAAAAATGCATTAAAATGACTACTTCTCCTCTTCTGGAGGGCTAAATTATTTGACCTAGATAGCTGAAATTTGTTATACTGCGGGTGTAGTTTTAGTTGTAGGTTAAATAGAAAATATAGATAGATTGATTCGGTTTGATTGTTATATGAGTGTCAAGAAAAAATTCATTACTAAGACAATTTATTAACCTTTTACGAATAAAATATTTTACCTAGATATCTGCTGTGAGATTAATATATATCCTTTGATAAGAAAAATGCAAAATATATATAAGGATTTTACTGAATACAATTACGGTACGGAACTCTTCGCACTCTAACTAATATCTTCATTTAAACTTTTATGCAAATAGAAATTTAACATTTACAGAATATTTGCTTAAATTTATGTTAAAAATAATTAAAAATTGAGCCATTAGGAATTGTTTTTTTTGACATGTTTGAAAAAAAGAGTTTCTCAGTGGGCCTGATAACATAAAATGTTTTATCTGAAATCAGCAAATAATGTATTTTTTGTTAGTAGGTCAGAGCGGCTAGTTCTTGAACAAAGAATTTTTAAAGGAATGAAAATTGGATTTTTGTCAAAATTTGGAAGCATATATCACACGTCTCCTTTCTTAACCGAGGAATTCGTATTAGTCCTATCTTCCTTAGAGAAAGAAAGCATCTAAGGGACGAGGATATAGTTCAAAATAGGGATCTTTAAATCCATAGAAACATTGAAATTGGAATAATTTTAGCCACTTGTTTTCAAATTTAAATTCTTTTCTCTCTTTTAAACTTATTTTATCTTTTCTTTTAAAATTATTTAATTATCAAATCTGTACTTCATTATAATTTATTGCAATTAATTAGTTTTGCTTCCTCAGAGGGAAGCATTGTTTTCGGTACGAATTTCGACTTTCTAAAAATAGTCTAAATCAACTCAATTTCATCCAAAAAGCATAAATATGAAATTTCAGTCCAATGTCCAAATGTATGTGTGTATTTCACGCTAAACAGTGAAATAATCATTATTTCCCTGTTTAAACTGAAATAGTTACAGGAGCCAAGTAAGGCATAACTTGTCTAACTTTAGTGTCAAATAAGTGTCCATTATTACAAAAAATTGAATAAAATATCGTATGGCACTCGTGTGGAAGTTACCATTATTTGATAAGTGGAATTGTCACTCGCTGCGCTCGTGCCATAACCTTTCCACTCATCAAATAATGGCAACTCTTCCACACTTGTGCGATAATGTACTAATATTATACGAGAAATGTATAAAATAATTGCTATTTTTGAACTATTTTTTACATTTAAAATTTAATTTCTTATTGTAACTCTTAACATTATTTTTCAATACACTGTAAAAAATATTTATACGAAATTTAGTATCATGTATAAGAAGCACGTATTCATATCATGATACTAAATTTATTATATTATAGTATACGAAAATTCTTATACATGTATATGAAATTTAATAAAAAGATACTAAATTTAATATCATTTTATTAAATTTGATATACATGTATACGAATTTTCGTATACAATAGTATAATAAATTTAGTATCATGATATGAAT
>WNHD01009802.1:0-10366 GCA_011057455.1 Ganaspis sp. Gsp50
TTCAGGCGTTAAGTAGGTTTTAAAAGGCTTTCCAAGGATCATAAAAGGTTTTAAGAGATTCTTAGAGGACTTATTTAGGTTTTAAATTTCGACTCGGGCTATTTCATCCCAACAAGACGCGTAAGAAAAAATGCGTCTCAGAATCAAAACTATAAATTGAATTAACTTATAAATTATTTGCAAGCCACTGTTACTGTAATTGTAAAGTTCAAACTATTCTAATTTAAATTAACTAGAATTCCCTTCCAAATATATTTATCAGAGATAGATTCAATCACAGCAAGGTACAGAAACATAAAATTTTTTGCTAAATTGCGACGTACATCACGCAGTATAGAATCAAATCTGGATTATTGAGTGTGTCTAGTAGAAGACACTTTTTTATGGGAATACTGTTACGTTTGCACTAAAACTTTTTCTTTCAATTGTATAACTTTTAAGTTGTTTATATAAGAACTATTGTAACTACCAATGAACGAATAAATAAATAAACAATGATATATTGTTTAAAATAATGATCAACAAATCACGAACAAATCAATATAGTATATTATGATGTAGCATGAATGTTTCTATATTACACATTTCGAATTATTATATTATAATTTATATTACATTTATATAGTATAGAATATATTATGTTATCCCATATTATAACTATACTTTAAACAAGAGTATAATTATTGTATGATTTTATCCATTGCAGAGAAAAGTAGAAAAATATCAAATTCTTTCATTTAGCATCGATAATAATATTTTCTCTCTGAAATTAACGAAAAGAATTAAATAAAAATCTTAATGATCGGACAAATTGTCAACGCTTGATATCAGTTATAATTCTTTTACTTTTTATTTTTTTTCATTCTCATCACAGCTGCAACGACAGATTACAATTTTTATAATTCTTTTCTACCGATATCACTTTTACGCTACCCCTACTACATTCTCACGATTTTCATAATTCTTTTAATTCTTTTCTTGCAATCTAATTTTTATAAGTCTTTTACTCATTATTTCGACCACTCCACCATAATTTATAAAAGCTTCAAATTTACATGTAACAAATGTCACTTCTCGTTGGCTCTTGCTTAGTTCAAGTTAGAAAAAACCTATCAGTGTAACGCCTTTAGTTTCAATTTCTGAGATCGGATGCTGACTTTAGACGTCGAATAAAACATTGTAATAATCGTATTTAGACAAAATCTATTAATCCAAAGTATTCAAAATTGAGAACTTTGGTACTGATGTTAAACTTCGATCAAACTACGATATTAGATTTATTCAAGTTCGTAAAGCGATAAAATATAAATCTTACTCGTACTGACTTTCAACTAAGTCAAACATATTGTAAAACTATTCAATTATTAAATATATAAATACACATTCGAGCAGCAGAGAATATTAGTCTTTGGTAAAAATATTTATATATTACTTTGTATAACATTTTACCTTTCTGTACTTTAACGCTTTTAATAAATTGTTTTCATCCTGTACTACCTTCTTTACTTTCCTTAAACTAATACAGGGTAATCACAGTTCCAGTAGAACTGAAGCAATAACTTTCCTACAAATAAATATAAACGTACACAAGTCATATTGTCTTGAATATATTTATTTGCTAACATCTCAGACGTTTAACATCTCGATCACGCAATTTAAACAATTTCAATTCTTAAGAACGAAACAATGCTACTTTACTCAGTTTTTAGTAATAAGGTACCATTTTATTTATGCATTTTTTTTGCTTCAGGAATCTTGATGATTCCATTAATAACAGACTTTGTTAGTGTTTAGCAAGAAAATAAAGACGATGTATGTATGCAATAGGATTATTTTAAGAAGCAGAACAACGATTCTCTGTCGATGGAAAGGAAGTAGTAACACGAAGTTACCGTCTGAAATCAAAGAAAGGGAATACTGCAAGTATTTCAATGATCACCTGACTAAAAGGAATTGATGAAACGCGCAAGGACAGGAATCGTGCACCAACACGGGAAGAACTGCAACTTAGAATATTAGATAATCCAATATCGAGAATTATCAATCCAACAATTCCAGACCTCGAGCATCTACCGATTTCCGAATGGAGGGAATCTAAGGAACATTACACGAAAGAAATCAAGCATATAAATATGAGAAGTGATCAGTACAAGATCATCATATTAACATTAGAGTTCAGTTCAACATTCAATATATTTTGCAGTTCACAGTTTAAAGTTTTCCATTCACAGTTTACAGTTCACAATTTTCGAAACCCTCTTTTAGTACTGTTCAAATATATGAAATTATAAGTGAATACTCAGAAATCAGTGAAATTAAGTAATCATTTGACCGTTACCAATAAGGATCGAAAGCCGTATCCTAATCAATGTCTAAATTAACTTATCTCACTACAAGGAAGACAAAAATCCATGAGAAAGGAACATTAACTGATTTAATCTTCACACAATAGAGGCATTGTGAACCCTATATCAACAATTTTGAGAACCTGGCAACATGAACCATTAGGACCGGTCTGTCTAGCGCCTTTTTAAGAGTACAAACCCACCTGTTTCTAGAAATCTATAATAAAATCTATGCAACCAACAAACCACCCAACGTGAACACGGAATCGTTTCTTTTTCCAAAAGTATGAATAAATGTATCCTCAATAATTTATTCATTATTAATAAGTTCTCTCTTCTTGTTCTTGAATAAATAAATATTCCTTTACAACTTAGTTTACTCATTGACTTATTCTCATCTCAATTCAGATACTCCATTGAATTTGATTTAAAACAAGAAATCTACGAAAAGTTGGTTAGGTTTCTATTTCAAACTTATTGTTGATATTTTGTTGATCTTTTTCTGAAATTCTTTACTTAAACCCACGTGAAACGATTGCATGGAATCGCTCCAGGGAAATTATATCGAATAATTCTATATAGAATGCCACAAAACTTTCATTTTTAATAATCAATTGTTCTAAGCATAATAATACAGAACCCCGTAGTGTGACCCCACCTTCATCAGGAACTATCATGAACAACAGATACTCCAGGAGCTCAAAAAGACTAAAGTAGTTAAGCTGAGGTCTGGGTGTATTAGAAACATCTTTTTCGGGAAATATAGTAACTGAATGATACCTAAGGAGATCAGAAATGCTAGAGTAGTTAACCTAAGGTAACTAAGTAGTTAACTCCAGGAAATCAAAGGGTCTTATTGTGATTTCTAGGTGCCTTACAAAACTCTTCTTCAAGGTTATATTAGGTTTTCTTTCTTTCTAATGATAAGAAGTGTCAGTCGGTGATCATATACCCCGAAGAAGGTGTTTGTCAGATGTTTAGGTATTAAGTTAAAAAGCTTAGTCTATCTGATTCCTTGAAATGTTAGTCAGTGGTAGAAGTATACTCCAGAGAACTACTTAAGTCTTTCTCATTTCCTGGAGTATCAGTCAGTGATAATATTTTTTGCAGAATGTGTCACTCGGACACCTGGACCTCAGGTTAACTACTTAAGTCTTTCTCACCTCCTGGAAAATCAGTCAGTTATGATATTTCCTGGAAAAGGTATATCTTAGACACCTAGACCTTAGGTTAACTAAGTAAGCATTTCTCATCTTCTGGAGTATCTGATCTTCATGATAGTTCCTGATAAATGTGGGATCACACTTTGGATTTCTGTAATATTATGCTTAGAAATACATTTTATTCAAAGTGGAAGTTTTATGGAATTCTAGTTTTTTGAATTCTAGTGGAATTCTCGTGGAATTCTATATGGAATTATTCGGTGGAATTCCCCTGGAGCATTTCTATGGAATCGTTCCACGTGGGTATAAGAATAAGACTTGTAATTTAACATTTCATTTCAACGTTTAACTAAATTATAAAAATGTATTCATTGACTTTCTTGGGTTTTAAGAAAGTAACCTCTTACATTCAAGGCAAGAATAATAATTCCCATAAATCCATTTCATATCCGCATCTGCAGTCCATTATCATATAAAGCAAAAGTAAATTTTTTCTCTACTTTTTTTTATCAGTGCAGCTGGACCTCAGCATCATGCAAGCCGTTACTTTTAGAGGGGTTTTTTGCAAGACCCACCGCGTGCCAGAAATCATTATCGGACATCCTTTTTCGACCGAGAGGCCAGCCTCTCGTTTCGTTCTTTCTTCTTTTTTTACATTTCTTCTTCTTGTGTACCTCGACGTCTGCGTTGAAACTTGTATATATAGATACCTTGAGCCAAAGTCTTTTCTTCTCTATATATATTCTTTGGTCTGCAATTTAAGCTCGGCGAAAACGAGGGAAGAGTCTGCTGAAAAAATTAACGCTCTCAGCTTGAACGCTAAAGGTCGAGCATCTTTCATTGAAAAAAAGCGCACGCGATTGCCAACGATTGGCGATCAATTATCGCGAGTCGGTAAACACTCTCCTAGGTGGTTTTTCCACGGATTGCGCAAAATACGCCCGTCAGTGAAAAGTTAATCGCTCCCTCACCTCGGTCGAATAAATCACTGGAATCTCTTAAACCCGGCAAAATTCAGCGGAGGTAATGCTGTGACGGGAAAGTCATTAATAAATATAAAAGGTGGAAATCCGATCAAGGAAGTTGTTGGAAATTTGTTGCTGAAAGGGAATCGTTTCTCCTTCCTGGCTATAGAAGTTTAGCAGAAGGAAATATTGAATGTTGTTAATAAATTATCCAACAAACGATAGCTTCAGACAATATGCAATTCATTTACTAAATGTCGATGTTTCAGAGTCAAAAGGAGACAGTCACTTGGAATTTCTGAGCTAACTATCTTTAAATATAAAAGAATGCTTTACATATATATTACTTATTATTTAATAAGTTAATGCGTTACTTATTATTCTAGATATACATGAATTGTATTTTTTCAAACTTGAGAAAAATGGTTGCCATCTCATACGTAGGTGAATTAATTATAGAGACAACAGGTCTTAACGGATGATTTATTTGATTACTCAGGTAATCCATGACATTTTTGTAAAACTTTCAACATTAATATTTTTCTTCTTAACATCTTTTCCTAAAAAATTTTGGTTAATGAATCTTCTATTTAGCTGATCACTGACAATTGAAAAAAGAAACAACAAGATGAAAAACGGAGACGAGAAAAGAAAAAAAATAAGAAACGAACTTGAGATCTTGTAAGTAAAACAAAAAATTGCAGTGGACTTTTAAAATTATGTTGAACAATTCGATAACACTATCAAGTTTACGTAGAACAAAGCCATAAACCCGGGTTTTATAGAGAATTTCATAAGCGTTTCTGTGTTGTAAGCATGACACGTTTTGCGTTTGTTATTATAGCAACTCCTGTGGTTAAGAACAAAGAGATGAATATTATCAGGCTTATCGTGTGCAATATAAACCAACAGACACGCATGTAGGCGTCATCATAAGCTAGATACATAAGAGCAGCTTGGTAGAGGTTACAAACGCATAAGACGACAATGAGTTCGTCTGATGGTGTATTATTCTCCTTGCACAATGGAGGAAAATGCGAATCAATCCCCATTATCCACTTCCTTCCTGCATTCCGTCCTGACGACAATCGATATGGAATATATGAATGCACTTTCGGAATATTTCCGCTTCTAAGAACCATGTGCCGCCTACTTTTTCCGGAGTTTGGTAGTCAACTGGAAGCTTGTGATTTATCGGAGAATAGCTCAAGAATCAATGCAATCAAAGCGTGTCGTATAAAAACGACAATGGAGATTTTATTACCCTTGTTCCATTGTATATGAGCCGTTAAAAAAGAAGCACATTTTCTATAGCGGAAATGGATTTGAATTTAGATAAACATTATACATCGTAAATTCCCGAGACTGGAGCATCAACTTCACTCAATTTTCAAACGAATTCAAAACGATTTTTAAAAGTTCGTCCGCCATATTGGATCCGCCATTTTTATTTTGATAAACTGACATCAGATTTGAGCTCAGCGACGCTAAAAACTGAAACAAACTTCATGAAAATCCTTCTGTAACTTTTTGTGTTGGTCTTAATTTTCTATTCAGAATTTTAATTTTCTAGACAAAACTGTTTAATGGTACGTGGAAGCAGGTGACGTCACAATCATGCATATGCACTTAAGAATGTCCATAAAATCTTTCACATTGTTTTGAGGACCCGAAGAATCTGCAGGCAGATTTTCCAAAAATTCCCTAGCAAAAAGAAAATAATAACTTTCGATCATACTTATGAATCTTGCAGATCTTTTGCACAGCAAATTGACATTTTTTTAGTCACGGATTCAAAATTTTCTCTGTAGGTATGCAAGATGATTCCATGGCGCGGATTTTTGCTTCCAGAATTATGCTTAGTTTTAGTTTTCTGATCCACTGACACAGTGCCTCTTTCCCAATTATTGCATTGTTCAATAATTAAAACACTATAGCAAGAAAAGGGCGTTCCATAGCGCGGAGCACTGACAAATTTTAGATTTCGTTTATACTTTATAATTTTGTAGTGTTCGGGATGCTAAATAAGTGATTAAAAGGAATTTGCAAAATATTAAATATTTTGCAAGATATTTACAACTTAACAATTTTCAATTTTTTTTTCAATAATGTTTAACTTGTAAACTACTGATCTTAGAAAAAAAATGTGTAAATAATATTTGTAGGAAAAATATTGAAATTTTATAATATTATTGTTAAATTAAAAAAAAAAAATTTAAATATTTGTTTAAACAATAAATTTGTATTATTGTTTTTTTACATGAAGCCGAAGGTCGATTTTTTTTGTTTTCTTTTTAAATAAAGTTTATAATGTTCTTAAAAGATTGTGTGAATATAAAAGTGGTGTTTTTTGATTTTGTTGAGAAATTTATTTTTGAAGTTGTCATTGCAATGCGCGGCAGCAGACTCACCGCTGGCAGTACAGTGTCGTGCTCGTCAGCGGCAGCAGAATACCTAAAACGACTCTACAAAGTAATTTTTACTTAAAGAATATAATAGTATAAATCGATGTTTAATCTCTTAATTAATTAGTTTAAATAAATTAATGTAATTTTAGAAACATTAGTACTCATTTCCGCACCACCTGTGAAGTAGAGTTTTTGGCGCGTTAGTTCTTCTGTGTAGAAAATCTCTATTATTTACAGTATAGAAATTAGTAATATTATTATTTTTAAATAACAAAATATTTTCATATGTTAAAATAATGTTAAATGTATTTTTATAAATTCTAGCAAGATTGTTATTTCCATTTAAACTTCTACACGAGGTGAACTCCCCAATAGGCCTAACCACTTTTTTATATTTAAGATTAATCTTATATACTATTGTAGCATTAAAACATTTTAAATTCAGAAGAGAAACTGGCGTCAAAATTAGAAATTGTTTTACATTTAACTTTAACTCGGGCTTAAGCGTGAAGCATATATTCTATCTCTATTCCTCAAACCAGGGCACTTTTTCAAAATATTGACATATTATGTACTTATATTAGAGTAGCATCGGTATAGAGAGACAGAATATAGATCAAAACATAGGCATTTAAACCTATGGAAACATTGAATTTTAAATTGAATTTAAAGCCACCATTTAAAGCCACCTGTTTACAAATTAAAGAGATAAATTCATTCAAATTGCTTTAATAATTTTATTCTTTTAATTTAGAATCAAGTATCTAATTTCATTTCTACTTTTACATTGAAATTTTATTTTATTTTTCTATATATATGTCGCTTTTAACAGAATTAATGATATTAATGATCATTAATTATAATTTTTGTAAGCTTTTGTTAATTGTTCTTAATAATAAAAATAATCTAAAAAAAATAATGTTAAACAAATTTTATTAATAATATTATTGAATAATATACTTTCTACTTTCTAGACTATTGAGAGTTTATACTAATAGAAAAATTATATTTTTATTAAATAATTAATATTTAAATAATTATATTTATTAAATTAAAATTTTAAATAAATAAATTTTATTACAGAAATCTGAAATTATCTTATATCTCTTATTTACTGAATTTAGATTTAAAATTTAAATGGCACTACAATCAAAATATTTCGGTTCGACCTTGACCAATAATTCCAAATTGATATTTCCGACTCACCTACACAATAATAGTAAACACTTCCGGATTATTAAATTTAGATAGAAATTTAGAATCTCAAAGATTGTTCACACTGAAATAAAAATAAAATAAATATTTATTAATTTTTGTGTGATTACCTTTTATTTATTTATTAATTATTATTAAGTAATTTTTTTAATTCCCTTTTATTATATTTTAATTCAAATTATTTATTGTACTCTATTTTCTTTCGTTCTTTTAATTATTCCCTTCTTTTCATTATATTATTTATCTTCAATATTTTTTTAAATTAATAATTGGTATATTAACAATCTTAACTTCTGATTATCAATATTCTACAGCGTATTCCTAAAATTCCCTAGCTAAGGGTAGATTCTTAGATTAACAATCTCTAGACAATGAAATTGTGATGCTAAAATTCACAAAATCATTACTAGTATTGTTAAAACAACAAATTATCAAACAAATACTCATACACCATCATTGAACAATCTGTCAGTTGTACTATGTACTCTGATAAAAACCATTCAATGAATATTCTTTTGTTCACAATTCACCGGTTGTGCTATGTACTCCGCGTAAATTTTGTGATACAATTGTGCATGAACCTTTATTCAACAATCTGCATTAATCAGATACCATTTACTGTAATACAAAAATTTTAGAAAATATGTATCCAATAATATTAATTTATATAAATTCCATAGGTTATACTTTGTATTCCTATAAGAATTACAATAAATTATTTTAATTCCCTTTTCTAGCTATTTGTCGTTGATTATTTTGAAGTTCGAAGGGAAAGAGTAGTAAAAATGTAGAGAATAATTTAAAATAAATTACTCTCACTTCTTTAAACTCTAACCAAATGTAAAGTGTAATATTCGTAGAAAACAATAAACAAATCTGGTTTATTTTTTTAATAACTACAATTGATATTGAAATGGTTGAAAACCATGAAATACCATTTCAAGCGAAACAAAAGAATCCATTCTCTGTAGGGGTTCATTTTCTTGCAACATTATTTCGTAAAATATACCTGCACTTACAATCTTCAGCTAACAAATTAAACAGTTTGTTAGAATTTCTAAAAATACACTTAACATTATTTTAACATATGAAAATATTTTGTTGTTATTTAAAAATAATAATATTTCTAATTTCCATACTGTAAATAACAGAAATTTTCTACACAGAAGAACTAACGCGCCAAAAACTCTACCTCACAGGTGGTACGGAAATGAGTACTAATGTTTATATAAATACATTATTTATTAAAACTAATTAATTAAGAGATTAAACAACTATTTATATTATTATATTCTTTAAGTAAAAATTACTTTGTAGTGTGGTTTTAGATATTCTGCTACCGCTGACGAGCACGACACTGTACTGCCAGCGGTAAGTCTACTGCCGCGAGTGGCAATGACAACTTCAAAAATAAATTTCTCAACAAAATCAAAAAACACCACTTTTATATTTACGCAATCTTATAAGGATATTATAAACTTTATTTAAACAAAAAACAAAAAAAATCGACCGTCGGCTTCATGTAAAAAAACAATAATAAAAATTTATTGTTTAATCAAATGTTTTAAAAAATTTTTTTTTAATTTAAAAATAATATTATAAAATTTCAATATTTTCCCTACAAATATTACTTACAAATTTTTTTTCTGAGATCAATAGCTTACAAGTTAAAAATTATTGAAAAAAAATTAAAAATTGTTTAGTTGCAAATATCTTGCAAAATATTTAATATTTTGCAAATTCCTCTTAAACACTTATTTAGCATCCCAAACACTACAAAATTATAAAGTATAAACGAAATCTAAAATTTGTTAGTGCTCCGCGCTATGGAACGCCCCAAAAAGAAACTTAAATTTAAAACAAAGAAGGTAGTACGCACTAGGGAGGAAAACAAAAGCTTTAGGATTCCGCAAGAAAATTGAACCGTATTTTTGCAGAAAAATGCTGAACAGAAAGAAGGAGAACCAGACTAGTGACTTATAGACAAAATAAAGGAACACGATAAACAAATATCTAGAGACGAATTGAAATGGTCCCGTTCAAAGTGAAACTTTGAAAGAAGAATATGAAATTTCAAATAACGTAAGCACAACAGGGAAGAGTACAACTGAAATTCCACGTGGTGCTTGTCAGACAGAGTTTGCCCTTGTGGAGTAAGTAAAGACGTCTGCGGTTTGACATATGAGAGCGGAAAGAGATGGAGTGAATGGGTGGCAAGTGGGAGTAGGTGAGATGTGCAGTTACGGATTGGCTGTATTACGCAACGCAGC
>WNHD01009806.1:0-15891 GCA_011057455.1 Ganaspis sp. Gsp50
CAAATAAATATTTATTTAAATCAAACAAAAAAATTGTTTAAATCAATTATTTTAGGTCAAACAAATATTTTTGTTCAATTTAAACAAACCTTTTTCTGAATGTAAATTTCTTAGAGTGCACAGTAAAAACAAAGTCTTAAACCGTTTACATCTTAAAATCAAAATGACTACTGAAAGCCAGCAGATTTTATGTCTTAAAACAAGATTAAGTCTGTTTTAGGTCTTGAAATCCAACTCTTCATGCTGAAATTTAGTTGAAATTGAATCTGATGTAAACGGGTTCAGTTTAAAATGGTTTGAAAGTAAGACTTCTCTTTTACAGTGTGAAATTTCACTCGAAATTTAGAGTAATTGTTGCACTGGCAAAAATAAGTGCTATTTTAACACTGAAATCGTGTTAAAACAATACGAAACAAATACGAACCCAGTGAGAAGGCACCACAGTCTATCTACTTTAGCATTGGTTCAAAATAACACAAAATAGATTTGAACCAATGTCTTTTCCTGTGTGGACATTTTTGAAAGACGATCTACTTGTAGTAGGCAGTTTTTGAAAGTTGAATATCTTTTGTGAAGGGTACAATCTAGTCCCCCAAACTAAAACTGGTCCCGTCATTTCTTTGGTTCTCCAATTGGTAATATTAGCCGCTATTACGCTGTTGAATACATTTAATAGACAAAAGATTGCCAGGAGTTCTCATTCTGCCACAGTGGGACAGCGAGAAAGTGCTTGGACTATCTGTGCGGGTGAAGTTTGCCAGGGTGGTTGACAATTCTCGACCCGTTTGCCAGCAATAAAGTATGTATTGCTGAGCCTCGGTGTACTGCATGCCGGCATTCAATGACCGGTCAATTGAACAATTGAGCCCAATCATAATAGAACTTACACCGTAGTAACAGATATACGTATTCCATGTTACTCACGCACAAAAATGACATTGTGATTTATACTCTCCTCTCGATACATCCATTTTATAAACATCAAAAAGTGTAATAAATGACTTTTTAAAGATCCATCTATTTGTCATTAATATACACATGTACAATATTTCAGACTTCAAGTCACAATAATGACTCATTTTAATTCAATGGCTCAAATTGCTATAAAATGCTTTTCACATGTTTCAAACATGATTTTTCGGGTGACTCTCAGTTCAAGGAATTTTTAAATTTGATGTCTTTCTTATATTCGAAATGACTTCAGTTTTGGTCCCGAAGCTCATTTACGAACTCAAAGGAGCGTGAATAATGAGTAGTAGATGATTGCCCCTTAACTTGAACTTTGCTTTTTTGACAAGCTAGGAAATGTTGGAAAGCAGCTTATTAACCCTCCCAATCCCAAAATAGTTTTTAACGTAGGTTATGAAAACCAGAACACTCGATAACTGAATTTTATTTCAAAACTGCTTTTTACCTTTAACATGTTTTTTTCTCATTTGCAATTTCATGAAATAAAAAAGCGACAAGTTATGATTATTTATCTGAAGCCAAAGTTTCACTGATTGTATGAACATAATATTTTAGTTAATATTTTACTTTACTTTAAGCTCGTCTTTGAATGAAGAAACTAGAAAGATGCTTCCTGTGTCTTTGAATTAAGAACGACTTTAATAGCAAAAACAGAATGAATATAAAATAATGCTCATCGTGAAATCCGGTAACATGAAATATTCCCACTTGATGAATATTTATTTTAAGCTAGAGCGTCTAATGAAGTCAGTTACACGGAGATTTGGCTTCTGTTGAAATAAAAATTGAATACACCCTTCTAACGAGGTGCTTTTTGTCTAAATCGGCTCTGTGTGAGTAATACGACACGAGCGGTATTAGACTTTTTCTCTCAAAGTTTTGCTGGGCACGTGTGATTCAGTCTTTACGATTTCGACGAAAAATCTAGTTTCACCCATGGGCCAGGGTCTTTTGTAGGCATCATTGACCGTGAAAGTCACTGGGTCTGTGGACCAGATGTGCATTTTGACTTTTGCTGTCTGCTACCAAACCCTCGTAAATGAATTGTAAAATCTGTCGGACACTATTGCTAGTCGGGCACTATTGCTAGTCGGACACTATTGAGTAACTATTCCTAGTTACTCAGTCAACAGGGACTGAGTTAACCTTGATTTTGCAAAGCAGTATATTTTGACCGATTATGTAAATCAATAGGTTGAACCACGTGTGCGTGATTACCTGTGAACATCTTCCAAAGAGTTAAATACCTTCCCGCCCTTTTTATACACGAAGACCTTTTTTAAGTGTGCCATCTAGTTTTTGAAAATTGTTAATAAGGCAACTTTTTAAAGACATAAATATCAAACATTTTAATTACTTTCAAAGAAATTTTTTCCATTTTTGGAAGACGGGGTAATAAACATAGAGAAACAACTATTTTAATACGAAAAGTATGTTTAGTTTTTCAGTTGCCTCAATATCTATATTGTTTCGAATTTCCTTTTTTCGTGTGTACCATATGCTTTTATGTACCTAAAGTTCTGAACGTTCATTTGAACGAACTATTTTCTTTTCGTTTCAATTTTTTCAAAATACGCCTTTGTAATAAAAATGGATAATTGTTTTTAAACAATAATAACAGCAGAGTTAATAATTGTTACGTAAAATAATATTTTAGGAAATATTTCAGGACAAATCTGAATTTTTAAAAATAGAAGAATGAAAATTTCGTTCATTTGAACATTCGGAACTTTATTTGCAATATGCTTCTTCAATCCTTGCTTATCCTTACAGAATTAATTATTTATAATCTAGCATTGGAGTTTTTGGTTTTCGTATATTCAATTATTAATCATTGAATCTTATTGGTTTTATTCGAAACAATTCAAATAATTAAAGGCTTCATTATAGCATATTCAAAATCATTGAATCTTATTGATTTTATTCGAAACAATTCAAATAATTAAAGGCTTCATTATAGCATATTCAAAATCATTGAATCTTATTGATTTTATTCGAAACAATATTAAAGGCTTCATTATAGCATATTCAAAATCTTTGAGGAGACAGTTTTTCAATTCTAGTTTTCTGGGCAACTTATTCATTAATCAACAAACTTTTGTTCCTCAAAGCAGATGTATTTATAACGAGCTTTAGTCACAATTCTGGCCCATTCTCAAATCTGACGGATTATTACGAAGTGTCTAGCTACGCGAGATTTCTTTTATTTTTGTCTGGAGAAAGTGCATTTAGTCTTAAAAATACTTTCTGGTGTTTTGATTATTCAAGTTCAAAGGTATCGCGTGTATCATGAAAAAAAAGGTCAATGCTTTCTCCTCTAACTAAAACCACAATAATATTTTTTATGAATTAATGATCTGATTTTAATTTAATCTTCTGCATGCGTAATTAGCAGAAAATAAACAATGGATTTATTTGAAATATTTATTTGAAATATTTGAAATATTTATTTGAAATATTTGAAATATTTATTTGAAATATTTGAAATATTTATTTGAAATATTTGAAATATTTATCAACTCGTTTATCATTATATAATTTTACCATTTCTCTGGAGTTTAAAATATTTAGCTTTTTTAACATATCAGTTTCCAGTCACGTTGTTATGCGATTGAAAGCAGAGCATGTTTTCGCCTAGAAAAATAATTCCAAGCTTGCCAGAGACCTTTTCAAGTTAGGATGTCTGCGCGCAGAAACGTCAATGCCGCCATTTTTTGATGCGTACTCTCGCGTGCTAATTAAATTGTGATGCATGTCGTGAACGGTGTACGTGGATTGAAGAATTATCATTGACAGAGAAAAGTCGAAGAATCCTCAATTTCACATGGCGCGACTTTATTTTCGAAATCTCCCCACGTTCATTTGCTGTGTTCGATTTACCGTTGATTCCCTCGAAATTCGTAGAAATCATTATTATCGATCTATCAAAGCTGTTTTGCATCTCACCGCTTCTTCTTAAAACTTCTTACTTGGAAGTCTTTTACATGAAATTCTTTTACGAACTTTGTTTTCCAATTTATGCGATTTTAATTCTATGTTATTTATATATACGAGAGAAAAGGACATACGAACTTTACCTTTTTCCTTTTAAAGAAAGAACTGAAAGCAAATAAATTCTTTTTACGATCTGTGAGTTTGTTTGTTTTACGCGACACTTTTCTCCCTGTTAGATCCATGTTTCCCCACTTTTCCATTTTTATGGGATTTTTCCTACCTGCGAGAAATGAGAAAGCACTTGATGCCAGGATCATCTGACTGTCCTTACTGCTGCTTTCATCAACACATCATCTAGTGTTAAAAAATATATCACGCCCTTTATTGTGTTGTTCATTCTCCTCCCGAAATCTTGAAAATCAGGTGTTGATCTTTAAGATTAGGGGCGTGTTTAGCTCGTAAAAAACTGTCGGAAGGGAATTTTTTAGAAAAGAAAACTATCTTGAACATGAAAACACGGTGTAACCTACCACCAGGAAGCTGAATAAGATATAATCGTTTTTTCGCCAGATCTCGGATCCTGTGACACAGATCGGCATCGAGATCACATAGCTTTGTCCTGTATTTGTCGACCATCGTTTTGTATTCGGAAGTAGAAACAGGTCGTAAAAATACCGGTGGTAAGATATTCCAGTGAAGATGTCATAATTTAGGAGATAATTATCAATCAGTGGAAGTCAGTGAGAGAAAAATCTATATGAAAATTCTTTTTGAATTTATTAATATTATTGTTAAAGTTTTTTTGTTTTAATGAGCAATGATCTAAAATGACGATCAAAGAAATACAAAAAATAGATTTTCAACATTTATTGAAATTAAATTATTAATCATTTAAATTTATTGACGAACCCTTGCCGACGAAACGTCACATTTATGACGAGTATATAAAGTTGTTTTTACTTCTTTCCTTCCTGATGATCGTTTTTAAATTATTACACTGAAAGAAAAAATTTAAGACATTTCATTAAACACATTGCACATTTTAATATGATAGTAACGATTTAAGGAAAACGGTAAACAATGAGAAAAATTAGTGTAAAAATATTAAACGTTAGAAAAGAACATTCAAGCTCTATTATAGTAATTATTTTACAAACATCAACACAATTATATTGATGTTTCTAATATAATTACTAGAGCTTGAAAATTCTTTTCTAACGTTTAATATTTTTATACTAATTTTTCTCATTTTTTACCGTTTTCCCTAAATCGTTACTATTATATTAAAATGTGCAATGTGTTTAATGAAATTTCTTAAATATTGTTAGTAAGTTAGTAATTGTAATTTTAGTGTTTGTAATTATTGTTGTTTAATATTGTTTATTGTGTTTATTATGTTTATTATGTTTATTATGTTTATTATGTTTATTATGTTTATTATGTTTATTATGTTTATTATGTTTTCAATTATTATATTGTTTTATTGTTTTATTATATTATTGTATTATTATTTTTAATTGTATTACGCTTTGAAAAAGAATTTAACATTTTTAGTTTTTTTAATTGACAGAATGATTTCGTTTGACGAAAGTTTGTTTTTAGAACTCTTGAACGAATACTTCAAGTAATTTTAAATAATAATGGATTGACAAGGTCTTTTACACTTTTTCTTTTCTCATTTTTGCTTTCCGCGTCCCAAATAGTCTTTTCTTTATCTTTTTTGGCCAGTCTGTCTGCACCGCTTTTTTTACTTTATCTCCTCGCTTTCTACCACCAAAATACAGAACAAGTTTTCTTTACAAATCCTCGTATTCACGATGTCATCGTTGTCACATTCTGTATTAATTTGTTCTTCGTTGCACTTTCAAAAAAGAGCAAATCCAATTAAATGTTTCAAATATTTCTTTAGACAGTTAATTTACGAAATATTTCAGATTTAACGTGTTTTTTTTAGCGAGCGTATTTTAAGTAACATATTCTAAATATCGCAGAGTTTTATTATTAATTAATGCAAACAATAATCTTTTTGAAAGAACAAATTTAAAACATAGTCTTTTTTGTTCATTAAAAAATCTCATTAAAGTCAATAGTGACAATTGTTACAATTGTATGTCAGCCTACATTTTTATATAGTGGAAAAAATTTCTATAGGTATATAAGAAAAGAAAAAATTTAATTAATCAGAAGTCCTTAATAGTTTGTGTATTATAATATAAAAACATCTTTTAAAATTTGTTTTATTATTCATGTTGATAAATTTTATACACATAAGAAAAACATTTCAAGTGTAGAAATAAATTAAAAGTTTTGCAAACAACTTGAACTAATGGCTCTCTTTTCGTTTTCGTTCTCTTTTTATCAGTTCGAAAGAAACCTCTTTGGCAATTTTCACTCTTAAAATGATAGTTTTAGATTTAGAATGTAATCAAAAATAGGTATAAAAAATAATGGGTATATAAATTTAGATGTTTAATGTTTAAGTTAAAAATGGGCTGAAAGCCAGACTTCCTTTTGACGTACAGTGTAATTTTAAACCCTTATATTTCATTAAAAAAGATATTAAATTTACCTAATTGAATCAATTTTCCTTGAATCGCTCCGACAAGGAGAATCCCGAAGATTCCTAGGACAAAATAGCAGTTGGCCTTCATCCCGTCCATCCTGTCAATCGGCAAAACAATAGCTAATGTCGACGCGACATGAGTCCCTTCTGAAACAGACAAAGCACCATATTATTTAGTCGTCTTCCCAAGGATAATCTTGCATGATAATAAATGCAAGCTAGCAGTAAAACAAAATCTTTGAAGCCTGAAAGATGCGTCGCTTTAGTCCCCTAATTACTTTTTTTCTTTTTCTACCACTTTTTAGCAATCTTTCTTTTTCATTCTGTATATTCCTTTCTTCTTTTCTTACACGGCGGATTTCTACATTCGCATCTTTTGGCCCCTTGCCAAACTCGAAAACGCACTCGCTGAGGACAGCTAACGATTTTAGATACTTCTCTAAAATATACATGTTTCTCTTTCTATATGCACAAGAAATACGCAGGCATTAAAGCCTACGCACAGGCGCAGGCCTTCCAGACAAAATCGCGAGTAGCCCGTGGTTTCATATCCGCAAATTTTACGTCGTGCACAGCTGATGTTTACGTCGCATCTTGGATTTGATAAATTTAGCGAGACGAGAGCTTCTTCCGTTCCCCGATCGAGAGGAATGACATTTAGATCTTTACTATATTTTTAACTTTTTCGATATTTATTTCATAGACTACACACATTTTACATCCAAAGGCATCTTTAACTCTATAATCAGTTTGAAAACCTTTTAAATTTTATGTCTTTTAAATTGGTAGATGCTTTTAAGCAAACAAGATTCATGATTATGACTTATTTCATTTTTTTAAAATGTTTTCTTCGCGGACAACTTTCTTTTTTGTTTTATTTTTTTACTTCTTTATATTTCGTAGACGTGTATAAACATTTCGTATATGAACAATTAATAGGCTAATAAAATGTTAAATGATGATTAAATAGTCAAACACCTGGGAAATAGAGAGATAATTAAATATGTAATTGTAAGTCAACAATTATAAAAATGAAAGAATTAATTTTGTATATATTAATAATTTTTTTTGTATACATTAATTAATTTTGTACTTAATGAAATTTAGAACTTAATGAAATTTAGAACTTAATGAAATTTAGAACTTAATGAAATTTAGAACTTAATGAAATTTAGAACTTAATGAAGCTTTAGAACTTTGGTCCTATTAAAAATATATTATTTATTCAGGTATTTACTTTGTGCAGCTACAATTTCAACTACTGTAATTACTATAATTATTATCCTATAAGTATTTCAACTACTATAATTTTAACACAGAAGGTTAGGTATAAACCAAACTCTGGAGCTCTGGATTCGAAAATTTGCACCATTAATCTTTACTCGAACAGGTCAAAAAGAAATCTGAAGCTTCCTGTCTGAAAATTGAAACAATACTAACATGTTTTGGTAGCAAGTGGAACACATGTGACTAACAGATTTCAGAAAGAATAATGTTGAAGTTCAAACTTCTTGAAAAGAAAATTTGTTAAACTTTCCAGGAAGTGCTTATTTTTCAAGTACAAATGCAAAATATTGCTATGCAATAACATTTGAAACAAAGTTATTAAATGTAAACATTTGAAACAAAGTTATTAAATGTAAGGATAAATTAATTATATTAATTGTAACTTTTAATTAACCTATATTAATTATAACTTTATATTATTATAATTACATTTATAATTATAATTATACGTCAAGATATTAAAGATATATATATATCACGGAAAAAACTATCCGGTTGAAATAACTGGAATTCCGGTTAAGCCTCACTTAACATTTTTTTCCAGTTATTTCAACCAGAATTCCGGTTAAATTTACCGGACGTCCGGTTAAAATAACCGCTGGTTAAAATAACTGGAAAAAAATGTTAAATGAGGCTTAACCGGAATTCCAGTTATTCCAACCGGATAGTTTGTTCCGTGTATTAAGTCAAGATAAATTAATATAATTAATATTCTACAATATAATTAAATGAAACGATGAAATGATTAAATAAAAAATTTAATCATTAATGCATTCAGTAATGAAAGCTGTAAAATTGTTACATTTGTTCCAAAATTGTATAAGAATAGCAAACTTAGATTATAATTTAACACTCGGAGGGTTAATGCTAAAATTACTTTGTGCAATATTCTATTTTCAATTCTGTTAATGAGAAAATTAGTTTATAGAAAGAATCTGACATTTGCATTCTTAGGATACTAATCTTGATTAAATCTGTCATCTCGTGACGTTTAAGGAATGAGTCATTAAAATTCGCTCAAGCATCATATAGTATGAATTATGTAATGAACTAAACACGTGGACGAACGTAGGTTGGCGCAGGAAAGAAATGAGAATTTCCGGTTAGATACAAAATTAGGCTTTCGCGTATTGTGTGCTTATACAGACTTGCATTGTACAGTTACATTCGTTACACACGTGTTTACGCTTCAGATTCCTCTAGTTAGCATTTGTAGCTCTGCTCGTATGCATCACTTGAAAATCTTCACAAATGATCTTCACTAAGTTTCTATCAGTTTTAGATCAGTGCAAACACTATTCCTATTCTGCATACACATTTGTGGATGTTTGGTAACGAGGGCAATTCTATTATTAGAAGGAATAAATATTTGCGGATAACACTGCTAAAATATAAACTTTAGAATAGTGCCCCAAATCCCGATATTAGCTTCGTTTCTGTCTTCAGTCTCGTTTTTGTCTTCAGTTTCGTTTCTGTCTTCAGTTTCGTTTCTGCCTTCAGTTTCGTTTCTGCCTTTTCAGCTTTCGTTCCTGCCTTTTTAGCATCCTACTCACCTAGGACTTGAGAGCGATGGTTAAGCATTTCAAAAGCTACTAAAACAATCTAGTGGCAGTTGTGCAAAAGAGATTGGAATGCCTCACAGAACACGTTAATTACTTCATGTTCGACTGGCTTTATAACTGCTACGAAAGAAGAAATGGATTGTTGGTTTTATACTAAAGGAAGCGCCTCTGGAATCTCTCTCACTATTCACTTATAGAGGCATAATCTTTCCACGAAATGTAATTAAGATCTACTTCCAAACCGCACAAAACGGCCACGTAACGATACTTTCAAAAGACTCAATACAATCCTTTACTCTTAGCATTCTCAGGTGGGAAAATCACTTTAGATTTATTACTTCAACACCCAATTCAAGGGTAATAACGTATTCCTGAAGCGTGTATCCATTAACAGGCAAACAAAAACATCATTAATATTATTGTTTAGCAAAAGTAAAATCAAAAAGGTAATATTATATTATAATATCATTGTTTATGTAAAGTAAAATGAAATGCAAGTGTTACACTTCTTGACCTTTCGCTTAAATTTTTGTTCATTTCGGAACAGCTTGTGTAGAAAAATTTCGTGGCGCTAGCTAGCAGCGCTAGATTGTATGCAAAATTACCATGTATCTAGCGCCACGAAATTTTTCTACACGGATTAGTTGTCAGTTTTTAAAATATTTGTAAAGTGATAAGCGTTAATTATCAATTTCCTGTACAACTGCATGTTGAAAAACCTGCTTTATTTTATGTTTATCCTGTCATTACTTCAACGCTTGTCAGTAAAAATTATATTTTCCGGTAGTTCCAATGCAATAAATAACTTTTTTCGTTCTTTCTGAGAAACGTGATACCCTTAGAAATTTCCCATGTAGCTTGAAACACTAGATGTACATAAAGGGCGTTTATAGTGTAGGTTTTTGGACATTGTATGATATATGCTATTTTATGAAGATGCAGTCAAAGCTTAGGGACTTTAAGAAAACTCAGAAGACAAGGATGTGTTTGCGTTTCCGAACATGTGTCCGATTCGAACCATGTCAGAAAGATGTTTTGAACTTAACACCATCGTCGGCTTTTATAAAAAGAATCATATACGGAACGTGTCGTGAGTTTATCTCATAATTACAACTTCAAGTCTCGAAACCCCCTAGCATTCTACTCGTAAAACAGTTTTCTCAAAAGTAAATGGATCATATTAAACGTGAAGAGAAACAGGGACTTCTCACGGAAATCATTCATTTACGGACATTTTTTTTTATTTTACGTTTTTATTTCAACAGCTTTTTTTCTCAATCAATTTTGTATTGCAACAATTTAAGATTAAGCAATTTAAGATTTATTTAAGATTTATTTAAGATTTATTTAAGATTAAATTTAAATTTAATTTAATTTAAATTTAAATTTTCAAAAGCAAACCTTTTTCATAAAATGATCATCTTAATGATAAAGATAAAAGCAAGTCCTTTATCATAAAGATGATCATCTTATGGTAAAGATTTGCTATTTAATAATTCCTTGGCAGGTGTAGGTGTTTTGTAATTTATTATCACTTCCTCATGGAGCAAATATTGTTTTACTTTATTCTTCCATTTGCAAATTATGACTCTAAAATTGTCTGTTAGGCTCGCTGTTAGGGCAGCCCGTCTGTTACTGGATAGAGGATGAAAAATGATTTCATGAATGTACTATGTGAATAGAAATTTGGCCAAAAAGCAATGTTCGTCAATCACGGATAAATCAAAAGATTCAAGAGGATATTGATTGTTGAAAGAAGTTTATAGCCTTCGATATTAACTGTGCAATATTTAAACGACCTGTCTTGTAGTAATAATTATAGGGATAGTTATAGGCTGTAGAGAACTCATAAAACAGATTCTGGCGTTCTATTCAATTAGTATTCTCGTAGTCGAGGGGTAGGTCGGTGCCGTTAATGGAACATCAGGTAATAGAGGCCCTTTCAACAGGTGAATTTATGAAAAGTCTATGAAATAAAACAGGACCCATCTTTTTTTATTTAAATTTTCGATTTACGATCTCCCCTAGAAATTTTAATTTCATACTTTCCAAGAATTTTTTATTCTTTTTAGTAACAAATGAATTTAAAACGCTCCTATTTTTATTTATGAAATTTAGTACCGTTTTAAATTTTGAAATACCTATAAGGAAAATTGATTATTATTTTTATTTCACATTATTTTTTTTATATTACACGCAATAGACAGATTATACTTTTTTTCATCAAAAAGACAAAAATGGAAATAAAATTTTTCTATAAAAATAAACAATAAAAGTTATATAGAAGTTTTCATATCGGAATTTATACTTGAAGTGAAAAATTATTTATTTAATGTATAAAGCAATTTTTACGTCTGAAAAGGCTATAAAACCGGGAAGTTGCAGTTTCATTAGAAGACTCGTAATAACTTTGACAAAATTAAAATTCTCTCTCACAGCACGACGGTCAATTTGACGCGGTTTAGCTCAAAATGGAAAAACGAGATTTAGAATTTTCTGTGACCGTGACACTTTTGATTTCGAACTGTGAACTGTTGTCATCTCATAAATTTGGTCTCAACAGATGTAAAAACGGGGTAAAAGCCAAGGAACCGGAAGCACGTGCTACTCTTCGAATCTTGCGCATATCCTGTGCACTTCAAATGGATAAACCTCTTAGCAATCATTTCTTTACATAGGAAACGAGTCAACCTGTTTCAATCCCTCTATTTATTTTTCATCGTAATATTTTTTCTTTTTCAATCATTTAACATTATCATTTATCATGTATCATTTATCATTATTTTATTTATATTTTACCATTCTTTATAAACCATTTTAATTTTTGATAAGTATTGTATTTGTTTTTTCGGTATTATCTTTGGATGTTGTGTCTTCAAAAGATCACAATTGAGATTTACTTTGATGAGAGCGTATTTTTTGTGTAATAAATGTGGTTTGTTTCTCAGAGTTAAGAGCTTTTGGAAGTTCATCATTAATCATCTCACCTATTCTATTTTCAGATCTTTGGACTCGTTTCTTTCTAGAGAAATATTGGGATAGGGTTCGTTAAACATCTATTTCCGTTTTGTAACTGTTTCGAAATGATATCACTGGATTGAGAATCGTCTGATCGTCATTGAATTAAAATACTCTTGATAAATTAGACACAGTGTACAGGTTGAGCAGGTCGGGAGCCAGAAAAGTGTCATGCAAGTGTGAAACGCTCACGTAATCCGCTTATTAGGAATATCCGCTTGGGCGGATAAGAAAATGTTTTTAAAATTGAAGAAGCGTGGGTAGCCTTTACATGCCTCGAAACTTCTTCACTAGAAGGCGTAAGACAATTTAATTTAATTTAAAATTTTAAATTTTAAATTAATTTAATTTAAAATTTTAAATTTTAAATTAATTTAATTTAATGCAATTTTATATTTTTAACTGCTCAACTGTTAAACTTTTTGAATGTTTAAAATCGTTCAATATTTCCCTTTGAAAAAATGAGGAACTGTTTTCTACGCACCATTAAAAATTTTGTCAGGTGAAAAAATTCTGTTTAATTCTTTGTATTTTGTTAAATTATTGTTTGTATGAAAATTGCAAAAAGCCGGTGTTCTATCTTTATAATCTCTTAATCTAAATCAGTCGAATTGACATTGATTACATAATTTTTCCAACTAGGATCTTCTTTTTTTGTAAATATATTATAGTAAATATAAATCCATTATGGTGTAAGCTAATGTCATTGACAATGAATTCTCAAATTTTGTGGACTTATTTGATTGTATTTGACCATCACTTTCAGAGAATGTATAATTTATGCGTTTAGTTTGTTAATATTTAACTTCCTCTTCGTTCAACAAGTGAATGTATGTACATTTGCAAAAGCTGTTGGAAGAAGTTGAAGTGACATGATCATCCAAAAATATCTTTCAACTTGAACTCTAACATATACTGATATTATTTGTAGGAAAAGAAACTGCATTTTAATTAAACATTTTTAGATTTTATATTATTGTCCTACTTCTATAGTTTTACACTAAATTGAAAATGATCATTTCGAATGAAGAAATTTCTAAAATTAGATGTTGCATAACTTGAAAATCAAGTGCTGTTTGGATAACAAAGAATTTTATGTACCCTCAGAGGCGCCTAGAAGCTAGAAGCCTTTTATGCCGGAACCACAAAAGTTCACGCTTAGAAGCAGTTTCATGCATATTTTAGTAGGTGCTTTCAAACGTGTCGTAAAAATGATTTGACCGTATTCTCATGGTCCCGAGGTACTTTTTTGGTCCATCTCGGTGTTTAAAATATTTAAATTTATTTACCTTTCAAATATGAAAAATTTTTCTTTTCATTAAAAAGTGAAAAAATTCTTTTGAATTTTAGATTTAATGCTCAATTTCCCATATTACTTTATTTTAAAATCGGCTATATACTGTTAGTTTGACTATTTTATGAAATAATATTGATTATTTATTTTATATTTATGTACATGCGTATACCACGGGAATATTTAGCTTATTAATTTTTACTTTCACTATAAATTTACTCGTAATAATATTTATGTATATTTTAATATTAATTATTACATGGATATTAAAACTCATTCTTATTTAAAGAATACAAATTGAATCATTCTAATTAAAAGTATTAAATAAACAAATATATTTGTTTATTTAATTATAGTTTTATTTAATTTTATTTAATTATAGAAGTTATAATTTAATTATATAATTAATTAATACTTTTAATTAGAATGATTTATTTAATTCTTATAAGAATTAAATGCTAATTTAATTCTTATAAGAATTAAATAAATGAATAGTAATTAAATCGTAATTATTTTTAAATAAACTCTTGTCTGCTTTTCTCCTCTAATCAGTTCACCTTCATTTGAGTGGCTCGTGCCAAAGAAACAGATGGCAGCTCTTAAATGGTTGCATTAAGGCAGTAAATTAAGGATATATCTCGTTTCCTGTTGTCTCCCTAAACAGAGTTGTCAAAGAAAAATAAAGTTCTTAGCCGTATATTCGAAATGTAGGCGCGAAAATTTGTCGCGAATGCAATATATATGTGACATGACAAGCCACATGATTTTATATAAACACAGAGGGATGAAATCAGGATACAGTTCACGTGACTCACGTACATCAAAGACTGTCAAAACTTCCTCTCAGGAAGTTAAAAAAAATGGTTTTTAACTTGATTTTTAACGCATCTTTTACTCAACCTTGCATATACATGGAGTTAATTATCAGTCGATTTGATTCTAAGCACTATATTTTAACTGCGCAAAACAAACTTCAAAATTTAAAACGAAAATGTGATTTCTTGTACAGAAATGGTCAAACTTTAAAGTAGCTATCATATACAGTTTTGATGTAATATTGTTTTGATGTAATGTTGTTTTGATGTAATGTTGTTTTGATGTAATATTGTTTTGATGTAATGTTGTTTTGATGTAATATTGTTTTGATGTAATGTTGTTTTGATGTAATATTGTTTTGATGTAATATTGTTTTGATGTAATATTGTTTTAAAAAGTATTGTGTTAATTTAAATTGGTTGAATTGTGTAGTTTTGCCAAGTTGGGAGAAAAATAGCATTGCATGTCGGGTGGTCACGTGAACAAGGAGAGTGACGATAGGCGATCTCGTGATGTGCATAGCGAACGTTTTGGGGACGTGCAACGCTTCCTGCGAGACCCCAAGGCGAGAGAAGGAGGACGCAGGGCAGGGAAGAAACGTGCACGGTGTTGGAATATTTATGGGAGGCGAGTGTGTGGAGTGTTCTACAGCCGATTTCGAATTAGCGACGTCGCCTTCAGAATCCTACATTTGGAACCCGTCGATAAATTTTATTACTATCTCTCTATAATATTTCAGTCACGCGTTCTCTTATTAGAAAGACAAAGAATTTTTCCGGGAACGGGGAACTGATCACTTCTAATATCCGGTAATTCGTCTTTTCCAGAAGATTTCAATTTACATTTTAACTTTCATTCACTTACAAAATTTGTCGTCAGCCATTGTCTCCAAAGGTTTTCAGTGAATATCACCATACACTGGTAGAAAAACTTCGTGGCGTTTTCATAGCCTTTTTAGACTCAAGGTTTACACTTCTTTTTAATAAGGTCCATTTTTGGCATTTTTGAAAATTTTGTATAATTCAAATTTCTTTAGATGGCAAAAGAAAATTCTTCTTTCTTTGCTTGCTTTTTTGAAAACTGAAATTTTGAAATCCTGGTTGAATAATTGAAACTGAGAAATTATTTATTTATTAAATTACTACTACGTAGGAAGACTATGATAAATTTATTAAATTATTTATTATCAGGGTGTCCACAGACCTTGAATTCCTTGAAAACCTTGAATAGTACTTGAATTTTTTTTTCACCTTGAAAACCTTGAATTGTACTTGAATTTTATAAAAAAACCTTGAGTTTTTAAAATTTTTTTAAATATTTTTAAAATTACATTTTTTAATATAACTTAAAAAATTGACATTTTTTAATCAAAGTTCCTTTAAGCAAAATTTTCTACTTTAGAAAGCGAATAAATCGACATATTATGTATAAAATATAATTATGACCAT
>WNHD01009808.1:0-16792 GCA_011057455.1 Ganaspis sp. Gsp50
AATCTGTAATAAACTTTTTTAAAATTTATACAAATTATTAAAAGATAAAATATTCAGAAATTGAAAATTGAATGAAAAGAAAGCAATAAAAGAAAAAACAATACTTTCCTATGAGAAAACAAGAAAATAAAAAAGAAAATAATAATAAAAAAAAAGTAATAGCAAATTAGGAACTCAAAAACTAGAGAAACAAATTTTGATATTAAAGCAAGGACTTAGGCTGCTCTTGTAGAATTTTGAATTTAGTAAGTTAAAAAATTCAATTTATCTTCAAAAATAAAATTGGAATTTTGCACACAGACTATTTTTTTAGTAACTAGAAAATAAAACAAATGAGAAAAAATTTACGAAACGAATTGAAGTAAGATAATTATATATAAAGGATAATTTTATATATAATAATATATAAAATTATATATTAATTAATAATACATGGTTGTATATTAATTACTTGCAAAATTAGAAAAGTTAAATGTAAAGAAAGTAACTAAAATCAGCTACAGTAAAAGAATAAATAAAAATCATTAATAATAATATGTTAAGTGTTAATTCTGTTAAGTGTTAATAATATGTTTACTTGTCACTAAATTATTTATTTTGCTTATTTAATGACCGACAATTGCAGTCGAAAAACTTTTATTATACATAAAACAGACTTGAGATGAGTCAAATTTTAATAACAAAAATAAAGAAAATCATTAAAGTTGAAGAACATTTTCCCAAAACATAAGAAAATATTTTTAAAAAACTAAGATTCTCTACATTTCTGGTATACTGATGAAAATTAGTTGTAAGCAAGCATCCGAGTTGACGAAAATAAAATAAAAAAAGTTTGGTAGTTCAAAGCCTGCGATAGTTACAAAAAGAATCATTTGTACAGATTCAAAGATGAACTAAAATTAATTGAATTCAAAGAGGAACTAAAATTAATGGAATTCAAAGATGAATTAAAATTAATTGAATTCAAAGATAAATTTAATTCAAAGTGAATTAAAACAGTAACAAAAAACTTGAAAAATTAAAATAGATATAGAAAAAATTAAAGATTACATAAATGAATTGAATACTAAATATTGAATTGAATATTGAATATTGTATCAAAATGAAAGCTTACCAAAGACCTAAAAATACCAGGCCTCTTCATATATAAAAGTTTGGAAAACATGTAAATATCTGCGCTCTGTTCAAACTCAATTTGCTTGGTGAGTGTGGTAAGTAAAACAAACAAACCAGCTTCTATTCCTCCGAACCTGAAAAATGACCAGTTATTTAACAAAAGAGAAACCTAAAAATTGTAATTTTATTTACGTAATTAATTTACCAAAATGTTTTACAAAAATACAAACATGTTTTACAAAAATACAAAAATGTTTTACAAAAATACAAAAATAATTTACAAAATTTTTCAGAAAATAAAAAATAAGATAATCACCTATCCATAACGACGATGGGTCCATTTTGATAATCTCTATGAAAATCTTGAATGACGCTGACAAATGCTTTTGGGTCGTTATGATGAGGCCAAGGACCTCCTTGATTTAGAGGTCCTTGGACAATTTTGGCACTTAGCTCATAGTCGTCCTGTAATGAACGTACTGCAACTTCTCGTAATACTACTCCACTCACTGTCTCCTTAATTCCACAAAGTCTCACTCTGAAGGTTTCAGACTCTAAATCCTTTCCCTCGATAGGCCAGAATTCAGGATACTCCTGTAAAATGACATTTATTATTCATTAATTTAATTTGTATGATTTATGCTCAAAATGTTTTTTAGACCGAAGAAGAATAATTTCTTCATCTAGAAAATAACTATCTGATCAACACAATACTTTTTAAACAAACAAAAATTGTATGGGATCAAAATTACAATTTTGCGTGTGGAAAGAATATTATAAATACTAAAAGCTCGCAGAATATCTATGATAACTAATTTTGAAAAAATACTAGAAGAGAAACAAGAATGTTAAATATGATGATGAAATAATTCTAAAAGAGAAAAAAGAATGCAAAATATAATGAAGAAAGAATTCTAAAAGAGGAAAAAGAATGCAAAATATAATGAAGAAAGAATTCTAAAAGAGAAAAAAGAATGTAAAATATAATGAAGAAAGAATTCTAAAAGAAAACAAAGAATGTAAAATATAATGATGAAATAATATTAATAATATATATAAAATATAAAAATGAGAAAAGATTGTAAAAAACATTTGAAAAAACAAAAAAGGGAAATTGAAAGTACCTCGTCGCATTGCGTCAACATGACTATAGTCTGCGCATTGTGGTCCCACATCATTTGCCAAAATTCCATTATCGTGTGTTCCAGGGGATGTTGAGTAATAATAAATTCACGATTCCGGTGGAAACCTGCCAGAAGAATGGTTGTGTCAAGAAAAAGAAATAGAAACAAAGAAATTAAAAGAAAAGACATTTATATTTTTGTTTGACTTACCAGCAACCCAAGTTCCATTTATATAATCGCTGCCGTCAACACCAGGTTTCGGTGTAAGATGAACGCGAGCATTTTCAATAGGAATGATTTCCATATTCCTGTTTTTGTGAATATTACAAGGTTTCATGGCAGACACCAGGTTAAAGTCTTTTGGCTTCCAAGAAGATACGAGCTATGAACGAAAGCGTAATTTTTAAAATTGGTTATTACTGCAACGAAATTTAAAATATCTCATGATTGTTATTACATCTGTTCTTTCTGATAACAATATTTGCTTAAAACTATATTTAGAATACAATAATTTTACAGTTTTACTAATGTTATTTACACAATTAAAAGAGAGGTGACAATAAATACACATACTATATCATGTATGTTTTAACACGTTTTTGCTTGTCTTCTATATGTTTCTGCAAGCGCAGACGTGTTAAAAAATACATTGACACAAAGTGTGTAAATACAAAAAGAAAACGAAACCCGACTGAAAAGACAAACTTATTAAAGATCGAAACCGACTTAAAGACACCAGCTTTTTCAAAAAAATATTTGGATTCATTCATTATTTTCTAAACCATCTATTATAATTATTGTCTAAACCAGAAGGGAGACAAAAGTTCTTGAATTTGTTTTCTATTGGACAAAAGTTGTTGAATTTGTTTTCTATTGGAGAAAAGTTCTTAAATTTATTTTCTATTCAACAAAAATTCCTGAATTTGTTTTCTAATGCATAATTACCTTATATTGTGCTTCCAAATTATTCCAGGGACTGGTTTTGTTATTTGAAGGGCACAGCATTTCTTGAACATGCTTTGCTAAACTATTAACTTCTATGTTAGTTTCTCCACTCTCGATAGCTTCCTGCAGAGCGTCATGAATGAAAATATATTGTTCCTCAGTTTGAACAAGGAAATTCCTCTGAGTTCGGATGTGTTTCAAAAATCCATACACATTAATTTCCCCTTTGCATTTCGCTTGTTTCAGCATCGCATCGATTACAATGTAAGTTCCAGTACGTCCTACTCCAGCGCTAGAAATTCAACATAATATTTACTAATTTATTAATTTAATTAATTTTTGTTTATTATTTAATAAAAAATTGACCCTAAGTCACAAAGTTTTATTTTCTCTTTTTAACCAAACACTAATAAAATCATATATCTATCTAAATCAAATCTTATAAAATCAAAATTCTTCAAAAATGAAACAATGACTAATAATATGTTTAATTTCACTTAAAAAAGACTTTATCAATCAATCCGAGTCAATATGTCAGGATCATTAAAAAATAATATATTATTATGAAATAATATGTTGTTATTAGATAATAACTGTAATAATATGTTTAAAAATATTTAGACATCTGTAATGATTAAAAAATATCTCAAAGTATCGTTTGTAAATAGATTTGTTGATGTTATTTTGTTATATCTTCTGTAATTTGATTTTTTGTTTGAAAATTCCCAATTCACGAACCTGCAGTGGACAATGATTGGACCTGCATCAGGTGGATTAGCATTTGATGATTTGCGAATAAAATTAAGAACTGGAAGAGGATGATCGGGAACTCCATGATCAGGCCAACCAGTATAATGATATTGAAGTACTGTACGTTCGGCCATGTTGTTTCCGTTTTTCTTCTTCTTAATCTGCTTAAAATCCAAAAAGAGAATTTATTTAAAAATTAAATAGCTAATAGGAAAAGATGAAAATATTCATGTTCAATATTCGGTAGAAGTAAACAAGTATTTGACAATTTTGAGATTTAAAAGCAAACAAACTAAGAAAAATTTTTAATTAATAATTTAATTTCAAACAAAATAAGAACATTTTCACTACCTTTAAATGGCGAATTTGTAAAGTGCGAATTGTGTAAGTTGCCATAACATCCTCCTTTGCTAAACTAACTTGAATATATCCATAAGTCTCCGTTCCTTCTTTAGGCCAATACATGTCACATTTCCTCTACAAATTCAAAATTAAAGATTTAGATAGAAACAAGAACAAATTATCTATAATATTAAAAATATGTTTAATATAATGATGAATTTAATATAATGTTTTAATAATATAACGAAATGAATATAATTTCCTACAATTTTTTCTATCAGTTTACAATCCGCTCAAATATAAATTTAGAATTTAATGATAGATATTTTTTAAACTAATAAGAAATTACCGAGTGATAAATTCATAATTAAAATTATAAATTATAATTTAACTTATTGATTATAATTAATAAATTTAGAAGTTTGGTTCTATTTTTATCTTTTCATATTTGTTTCAACTGCATTTTGAAATATTATTTCATATTTATTTTATCCTTTCATTTTATTTTATACATTCATTTCATTTGATCCTTTCATTTTACTTAATAATCCTTTCATTTTACTTGATCTTTTCATTTTACTTGATCCTTTCATTTTACTTGAACCTCTCATTTTACTAGATCCTTTCGTTTTACTTGATCCTTTTATTTTTATTTCATCTTGTTATTTAAATATTCTATTTTTAAAATATGATGCAAAGGAAACTATAAAAGTGGATTTGACTTTCAAAAGTGGAGGAGACTGTTAATTGTTCTGTTAAATTTTCATGCAGAATGAGGAGAAAAAATTCTGACAATCAGGGTTATACTCTGTTGGAATAATAAAGAGTAGAGCTTAAAGAATCATAAGACATGATTATACAAAACTTACACGACCGCGCTCGACTAAATTAGTTATCATCACGATGATGGACACTCGTTGCTCCCACACCATGCGCCAAAAGCCGTCGAACGTTGGAGGCAAGGGACCTTGAGTACCGATGTACGCACGAGCTCGTTGCCAGCCATCAATATAATTCGCGTTAACATAATCCTGACCCTTTTTCGGAGGTCCGCCACCGCACGACAGCAGTTGAACTCGGCTATGATCATCTGAAAATATTATTCGCTTTTAGTATTTTACTTTCAACAAAACGACCACTATACAATTTTTCAAGAAACATCAAAATTTACAAATTAAAATAGCAAATGTAGAATTATTTTTCATTTTAGTTTATATGAATAATTTTGTGTAAAAAAATAGTTATAAAACGTGTATAAAATGCTGTGCTTCATATTTACTTGGTTGAAGGTCACAACTTTTCGTCAACGATTCAATTAAAAAAATTAATGTCATCAAGCGGAAACAAAAATTATAAATTATAATTCAATTATTATTATTTTTTTATTTCTATTTAAACAGTGAACGGGCTTACAAAATTTAAAAAAATGCCCTTTTTATGAATATTATGAACATTTTAAAACATTATGAACATTTTTGCCAAAAATTTTGTTTATAACATTTTTTGAATTTATTAAACTTCAAAAAACCCTTTGATATCAAAATTGAAAAGAATCCAAAACAGAAAAAAAAGAAAATTTAAAAATATTTTTAATTGAAATCGCTGATCAAAAATGTTGTGGACTTCAAGTTTGTTCATATTTAAAATATGTACAATATAAAATTATAAATATAATATTTAAATATAAATTTAAAATATGTTCAATGTAAAATGATTCGCAGCTTATTTGGTACACTTATTTTATCTTGCTTTTATTCTTACTTTTATTCTTACTTTTATTCTTGATTTATTTTTGAATGTTAATAATTACAAATAATAAATTATTGATAATTAATGAGATATCAGACAAATTTAAAATCAATTGTTACAAATAATTATTCGAAATATTAAAATTAAATAATTGTACAACTTTTATCTAACATTTTTATACTAAAATTTGCTTGTAATTTAAAAATATACAATATATTCTAGTTAACAAAATATTTAAGAACTTCATGCTCTTTTTTTGAAACTGTTGGTAATAAGTTTTCAATGATTAAATTATTCTGCATTTTATGGAATTTTTTAGAGAATAAAAATTGACTAAACATTCGATGACATTAAAACTTGTTTTTATTTTTGAGACCAAAGGCCACTATAATCTAATTATTACAAGAGTTTAGAAGAAAATAATTTGCAAAGATAGAACTACTTTTTCTTTAATTTAATGTACTTTTCCTTTAATTGAAACTAACGTTCTAGAAATTAAGATGCATTTCATTATTATAAGAACAGAAATATAGAAATTAAAAAAGTGCAGTTATATTTATTATTAAAAATATTATAATCTTAGAAATAAATCCTTACTAATAAGAAAAAAGAATTGATTGGAAAATTTGGATTAGAAAAAGTGTCCACCAATCAGGAAATATTTGTTTAATAATTACTTAATTTTAATTATGTTTAATCTGGATATTGCTTATTTGGATAAGCTTGTAATGTAAAGAATACATTAAAAATGATTTTTGCAAGTTTTTTCGGAATGATGCTATTTTCCAGGATTTGGATTTGTTAAAGAATCATAATTGAATAAAAATGCAAATCTTAGGAGATAGTAACATAAAGAAAATAATATTAATTATAGTTATTTAAATTATTCCAGAATTCTTTTCGTCATACTTTTAGTTTTAAAATTATTCTTTTAAAAAAAATGCCTATAAAGTTTCTTTTAGGTTTTGAATAATAAGCAGATTCAAATAGGCAATATTTAAACATCATTAGAAATAATGATGATGTTGACTGATAATAACAACTTTAAATTTTTATTAGAAATAAAGAATTTTAATAAAAAATAAAAGTTAAATAAAAATAGTTAATAAAAATTAATAAAAATTTAATAAAAAAATAAAACCAATTTGATTCCACATTTTTTGCAAAATTCTAAAACACGTCACTATTTTTGCGTTCAAAAAATAGTCTACTTATTGATTTTTGTTTGCTTTTCAATTGCAAAAAGTTGTTAATTTTTAATATTGACTTTTGAGTGCATGGTACAAAACAATAAAAATGTACCAATTCAGGTGTTATTTTTGTTGGTGATCAATGAATACTTTTACAAACAAGAATATTTGAAGTTTCGTGATGTCATATGTTATCAACGGCACACATTATTTTAAAAATTCATTATTTAACTTTCATTTCTTAATAAAAAGCTCATTCCTATTGTTACAACTGATATTACTACAAATAATTAACCATTGAATAATACATTTTCAGATATTTTAAAGCCTCATTCTTCTTTTTTAAAAAAATACAACACCCGACTTTTAGAACTTCAGTTGCAATTTGAAAATCCACAATTTTTTAATTACTCCGATTGGTTTTTAGAAAACGTTTAAAGGGAAAAATTACCTGCGTTCTAAACTTTTTTCTTAAATATGCAACTTTTTTTGTAGTTTTCTTGTAGTTTCATAATAATATTGATACAAAAAATAGTCAAAACACTAATGTAAAATTCGGTATACTAAAATTGTTTAAAATACCAAAGATTATTATTTATATAAATATGCAACTTTTTTTGTAGTTTCTTTGTAGTTTCGTAATAATATTTATACAAAAATAGTCAAAATACTAATATAAAATTCGGTACACTAAAATTGTTTAAAATACCAAAGATTATTTTAAAATTTTGTATTAAAGAGTAAAAATTGATAAATGTATAATAATTTTGTAAATTATATTTGATACTTACAGGCAAGAATATTAAGGTATCTATTTTTTGTTTTATTCTCAGCAAACTGAGAATTTTCGACAGTGTAGTCGCCGGTGTCAGCTTGAATGACATCATACTCCTTGCTGAAACCAATGTCGCCATCGGCATGTAGCGAAGCAACATGTTGAGCAAAATGTTGAACTGCTACTGCTGTTCTTTCTCCATCCTGCTCGCTATTTTCCCATTCCTGGAGTGTCGGAACATTCCTTGGTGGATAATCCAAATAATAATAGGCGGTGTGAAAGCACTTTCTGAAAACGGGCCTACCACATGGCCTGATAAGTTTCATCTTCCAGTTATATTAAAAATGATAAAAGTTCTTTGACTGATAAGAAATTAACATCCAAATTATAGTGAAAGCGACGTTATAAGAGCTTACAAAACATGTCTATCGTTTTTTTCTATTTACCACTAGACATGAAAAATATATAATTATATATTACAATAAACGTATAATAAAATTCCAGGAATTTTGGTTCGAAAATTTTAAAGTCCAAAATATTTAAAAATAAAAATTGTAAAAAATTTAATTGCAAAATATTTAAAAATAAAAATTGTAAAAAATGTAATTGCAAAATATTGTATAAAATTTCATTGTCCGTGTATGTTTCTCAAATAAAAGAAAATAAATAAAACGGAGGAGGAATCGTATCAACAATAAATCAGAGACTTACACGATACAAAAATACAAATTTTTAACATTTCTCTTTGATTTGAATAAAATTTATTTTAAACTTAGAATTATTTAATGTCGATTATTATATGTAATTTAGAGAAATTAATGTGTCTACGTAGTGAAAATGTTAAAATTAATAATAAATTTGGCTTTGTTTTGCGACCCAAAGAATTTTCAATTTGTAGTTATTACGCTGGATACAGAACTCCATACGAAATTAAATAGTTTCGTACCGAGTTCTGTGTGCAGCGAAATAACTCTAAATTGAAAATCAATGTTAACATTTTAGCTATGTAGACGTATTCATTTTTCTGAATTACATGTACCGATTTTAACTTTTTCTAACAAAAAATTTTAAAAAATATGAAAATTATTTTGGTTTCGTGTAAGTCCCTGAAATTAATCAATCAATCTGTAGCCGAAAGGCAAAAACTATAAAAATAAAAAAATAATTAATCATTCAATAAAAATCGTTAGAAAAGAATAAAGGAAAGGTGGAAATAAAAAACAGAAAGTGGAAATAAATAATATAAAAAAGTAGAAGTAAAAAGCAGAAAAAACAGAAAGTGAGAATAAAAAATAGAAAAAAGGTGTAAACAAGAAATATAATACAGGTGTAAATAAGAAAATAGAAAGAAGGTGGAAATAAAAAAATAGAAAAAAGGTGGAAATAAGAAATAGAAAACAGGTGTAAATAAAAACTATAGAAAAAAGGTGGAAATAAGAAATAGAAAACAGGTGTAAATAAAAAAAATAGAAAAAGGTGGAAATAAAAAAATAGAAGAAAGGTTGAAATAAGAAATAGAAAACAGGTAGAAATAAAAAAATAGAAAGAAGGTGGAATTCAAAAAATAGAAAAAAGGTGGAAATAAAAAAAAAAGAAAGTGGAAATAAAAAATAGAAAAAAGGTGGAAATAAGAAATAGGAAACAGGTGTAAATAAAAAAACAGAAAGAAGGTGGAATTCAAAAAATAGAAAAAAGAAGGAAATAAAAAAAAGGGAAGGAGGTGGAAATAAAAAAATAGAAAAAAGGTGGAAATAAGAAAATAGAAAGAATGTGGAAACAAAAAATAAAAAGAAGGTGGAAATGAAAAATAAAAGAAAAAAATAAAAAGTAGAATAAAGTTGTCAATAAAAAATGGAAGAATGTTTAAGAAATGAAACTTTGCGATAAAAAATAGAAGCCAGGTCAAAATAAAAAATAGCGAGGAAAGTCTGGCAGTTAAAATTATAAAAGAGAAACTTGAGAATAAAATATTCTAATAAGATACCATCTTTTCAAGAACTCGAGAATTAAAAACTGAGATAAGGTTTAAATAAAAGTGAACAAAATTTCCAATCGAGGAAAGTAGAAGATAAAAGCGACTGCTAATTGAGGTCAAATTTTCTTGCGTAAATCGCAAAGCACTGAAATGATGTTGAGAATCCTTTGTGATGTAAGAAGGCCATTATTAACCAAGTTCATTAGATCGCGTGAGAATGCAAAGAATAGAACTTTCAGATGGTATCGTTGATTGATAGATATGCACTCGACCGTTGGCTCTCGAACGAATCTAAGTCTAGAAAGTATCTTACGGTATAATTCGGCGTATATTACTCGAAATTGACGAGAAATTCAAGTTGGCGTCTCTGAGTCTTCTCATTGTAAGAGGAAATGCAGCGCGCACGAATTCGGTCTGTCTTTTAGTCGACCGAAACGGTCTCTCCTTCTCTCCGCTCAATCGTCAACTGTGAAATATTATTCCGCAGTTGTCAGTGGTCGTTATCGCCGAGTCAGAGATAAGAAGAGCGTCGGTGTTGCGTGCCTGTGGATCTGCACAAGTGGTCGTTTTTATGTTCCATTAGAGACGATTGAACGATTATTGAATTTGAAAGAGTGAAAGACAGTCGAGGATTAGGTCTCTTTCGCTCTTGCACGCTTTACTACTTTAATTACCTTGCAGTTATCGCGAATCGTTCTAATTAAACAATCAAACTAATTAATCATCTTAAAAATACCTTGCTACTTTCATTATAAACGTCTTTCATCACATCCTTCATTCTTGAATTTTTAACTGTACATAAACACCCTAACGTCTTTTTTTCTCTTTCAATTCTCTTTCGCTCGAATTTTCAATTTTTTCAGTTTTTTTTTGGCGCATGAAAATCCCCCACATTGAAATTGTTACAATTTCTGCAGTTTCGAACTGGATCAGCTAGAATTTCTATTTTAGATAAATTACCTTTCTATCGAATTTTATAAAGTAGAATTTATATTCAAATTAATTTTTGTATTTAAGAATTTTTATACAACTGAATTAGTATTTAAAGGAATTTTTATTTAGTCGAACTTTTATATAACAGACATTCTACTTTATTTAATTTTTATTTAACAGAATTTAAATTCTACAGAATATCCATAAGACAAATTTTTAATATTTTAATCTTATTTCCAATAAAGAGAATTGCACTTAACAAAATTTTGATTTCAGAGAATTTGAATTTAAAGGAATTTTGATTCAATAGAACTTTCATTTAATTGAATTTTCAGTTTAAAAGAATTTCGATACAACCACAGTTTTAATTAACAGCCTTTTCTTAACAGAATTTTGACTAAATTTAATTTAATTTTGAATTTTTAAACGACAGAATTCTTGTTTCATCGGAACTTTATTTTTCAGATTTCTCAAATGTGCGAATTGTCATTTGATATAAATTCTAAAACGCCGAATTTTCCTTTGACCGAAATAGCAAATGGCCGAACAAATATCCGATCGAAAAGTTTTAGCGGGAATTTCAAAATTAACCATTCACAATTTTCTTGACTATTTCTGATTGGCTAATTTTGAAAATCCCGCTAAAACTTTTCGATCGGATATTTGTTCGGTCATTTGCCATTTCGGTCAAAGGAAAATTCGGCATTTTAGAAATTATATCAAATGACAATTCGTACATTTGAAAAATCTGAAAAATAAAATTTCGATGAAACAAGAATTCTGTTTTTTAAAAATTCGATTTATTCAAAATTCTGATAAATGAAAAGGCTGTTAATTAAAAATTTGGTTATATCGACATTCTTTTAAATGAAAATTCAGTTAAATAAAAGTTCTATTAAATCAAAATTCCTTTAAATTCAAATTCTGTGAAATAAAAATTCTGATAAGTGCAATTCTCTTTATTGAAAATAAGATTAAAAAATATTTATATTTATTAAAAATTCTGTCTTATAAGAATTTTGTAGAATTTAAATTCTGTTAAATAGAAATTATAGTAAATAAAAAATAAAATAGAGAGTCTGTTATACAAAAGTTCGACTAAATAAACATTCCTTTAAATACTACTTCTGTTGAATAAAAACTCTTAAATTTAATTTTTAATTTTAATATAAATTCTACTTTGTAAAATTCGATGGCAAAGAAATTCTAGCTGATCCAGTTCGAAACTGCAGACATTGTAACAAATTCAATGTGGGGGATTTTCATGCGCCCCTTTTTTTCGAATTTCATATTCTTTCAATTCTTGTTTGTTTGAGTTTTCTATTTCAATCCTTATTTGCTCGAATTTTCTATTCTTTCAATTTTTGTTTTTTCGAGTTTTCTATTTCAATCCTTATTTGTTCGAATTTTCTATTCTTTCAATTTTTGTTTTTTCGAGTTTTCTATTTCAATTCTTATTTGTTCGAATTTTCTATACTTTCAATTTTTTTTGGTTTAATTTTCCATATTTGTTTCAAGTTTTTCAAAATCGGGTGTTCTTAGATCAGAGATTGTTACTTAAACAAAATAGATTTCGTTTTGTTTCGTATTACAAGAAAAAAGTTCTTCTATAATTTGGTTTAGTCCCGGACGCAAAATAGATTCTAGAATGGATTTTGATTAAAACATTAAATAAATTAACTCGTCCATACTTCATTCTTATCTCAATAAGAATAAAGTGCAGACGAGTTTTAATTATTAATTAATTTTGTGCAAGAAATATGAATAATAAAATAAGAATAAAATCTCAATAAGAAGGCGAAAATTGAAAAGAATGAAAGATTTCATCTTTTTAATGGAACGGTGAGATTTTTAATTTTTTATGTATTCTCTTTTTTGTCTACTATATTGTATTCTCTGCTGTAACCAAGTTTCTAAAAAACATGAATCACAATAAGTTAGGATTGATTTTTAGCCAAAAACTCTCAAACACATTTCATACAAAATATATAACGTAATTTCAGTACGTATACCTATAAAATTAAAATCTGGTGCCTTAAAACTCGAATTTAAATAATTCCAAAAAATTTCCAAAAATTCTAAATGTGAATTTTTTATGAAACTAAAGTTTGCAACTTCTTTTTTTTCGTTTTCAAGAAACTAAAAATCAAATTCTTGTTTACTTTCCATTGATCCAGTATTTAATTATAAACTTTGCAAGAAGATAAGGCAAGATAGAATCTTTAGAAATTGTAAATAAAAAATTTAAAAACTTGAAAATACATAATGCAAATTTGTTATTGTTGTATACAAATTTGTTTTTTTTTCAAACGAAGAAAAACGTTGCAAACTTCAGCCCCATTTTGTAGATTAATATATTAAAATGCAATTGAAAATAATTAAATATAGTTTAGTTACTCTCAATTACAAAAAAATAGTAAAAAAAAAAGAATGCACGTAAACTGACATATATAATTATTTTTTATTTTAGCCTTCTTAATGAAAACTGAAATCCTATCAACTTTTTGAAAAACTGAAAATGAATTTTGTTCATGTATTTAATTTTTTCAGAATTGTCTGATTGTACATTTATCTATCCGATTTTATTTATTTACCTAATTTTATTTATTTATTTACTTGTGTATTTCTGTATCTGATTTTATTTATCTACTTTTCTACTTTTTTATTTATTTATCTGATTCTATTTGTCAACTTTTCTATTTATTTATCAGATTTTTTATTCAATAATCATTTCACAATTGTTTAATGGTAAGTAATCTGATTTTGCTAGATTTATTATCAATAAGAGATAAACTGAAAAGAAGAACAGTCTGGAAGTATAATTTTTTCTGCAAATAAAGAAGTTGCAAGCACTTGGACTGAGAAAGTTTTTTTTTAAACAAGAGACTCTTTACTAGCGATAAGAAGATTGATACTTAATAAGTATTGCTGTCTGAGAAAAATTGATATCATTCAAACGACTATTAAACGACTACAATCGACAGTAGCTTGCATTATCGGTTTCTATTTATATAATTACTATCTACAGATGGACCAGTCATAGAACAGATAAAATAAATATTCGAATTGATTTTATCATTCGATATTTACCTATTCTAATTTCATAAATAAAAAAAGGTAAAACAGAATTTTAAAATCAAACAATCAAAAATTGCAAGTTAAAATACCTTCTCGATATTATTCTTAATATAAAAAAAATATTAGAAACACATTATTCTTATCTTTTCTTTTAGAGCTTAATAAATAAATATTCTTCATTCTGAAAATTAAAACTTCATTCTAAAAATTCTAAATTTTATTTAAAAAATTGCATACTTTTTTAACTCTTAATTTTTCAGGCCTGGAATTTTTTATATTTCGAATACTCTTATCAATTTTGCTAAAACTGGCGAACCATTCAAGTGTTAATGAGTTTAATTTCATAAGATTTTCTAAAAGAAAAAGGTGAAATTGTTGGCAAGGTAATAAATTAAGGCGCCTTTTGTAAACTCTTATTACGAAGGAGTAAAAAAAGTGCGTTATGAAACGAAAATGAAATCGTATTATGAAGGCTAATAAAAGAAGAATCGAAAATTAATGATGGAGATTCAAGGGTTGAGTTTCATTGATAAGTCTCACCTCCAGAGAATAAAAGAAGTAATTGCCAGCATAACAGCAAAACAGGCGCAGACCATTCCAGCAATAACACCAGCACTAAGTTCTTTGCTGCTTCGCCTCATCAGAGGTGGACTTTTGTCACAGTCTCGAGCAAGGAGGACTTTCCTGGGCAAAGTACTTTCCCCTCGAATAATTTCTAAAGGATTTATCACACTTCTAGTGGCTCCTTGCACAGTCACCTCGTACATTGCATTCATCGTCAGATTCGTAATTGTCGTCTAAAAAAGATAAATCACCTATTAATCTCTTCGTCGACGAAAAATTGCTGTTTAATCAATTAGTCTTTTAATTATTATTACTTTGTGCTTTTAAAGAATATACCTTTCGACAAAAAATTAGGAAAGCAATTCAAAGCGATCTACTAGATAATAGAGACATTTTTTAATTTAAATAATTACTTAAGAATAATAATAAAACTAAATAAAATAAATAATTGTACTTTGGAATCTTTCGTCTTTTTGAATGAAATAAAACGTAACTAAATTTTGACTAAGAAAATTTGCAAAAAAGTGAAAGATGATTTTTTTAAATGCACATTTCTGCATATTTTATTAAAAAAGAAATTGATCCAAAAAAGTGTTTAGTGTTTGTTAAGTACGCTAAATTTCGTATTTTTTTATACTGAATCAAATGCAAAAAGCAAAATGCAAAATAAATTTTAGGAACACAGTCAAATTTGCAAAAAAGTGAAAAATGAAAATTTTTCTAAAATGTAAATTAATTTATTGAAAATGCAAATTAATTTATTTAAAATGCAAATTAATTTATTGAAAATGCAAATTAATTTATTTAAAATTCATATACTGATCCAGGAAAGTGTCAAAAACGATATGTACCTCAAATTGTGACCTTTTTTCTGGGGAATCGAGTACAAAAATCAAATCGCAAAACAAATTTCAGGTACACAGTCAAATTTGCAAAAAAGTGAAAAACGAAACTTTGTTTAAAATGCAAATATTTTCACATTATATACACAAGCCGTTTAAGAAAAACTGTTTTTGTTTCTAGAAATTTAAAAAGGAAGCTTTCAAAATCACACATAAAAATTATCATCAAACGTAACCTATATTTTTTTATTTTTAAGGTCCCTTTCAACAAAGCACGTCACAGTTGGCAAAAATAGTACCTTCAGCCGGGGCAATTAGAGTAAAAAATGTGGTAATTGTGGTCACTTTAATTTTTAATTTTTTAAATATTTGAAAATTAAGAAACTTTGTTGATCAATAGGAGCAAATTTATGCAGGTTTCTCTGTAATTCTTTAATATATTAAAACAATGCTTTCCTATGAGGAAGCAAAATAAATAAAAACAGTACAATTACAATAAGCGTCAAATACAATAGATAATTCAAAAAACCTGCACTTCCAGAATTAAAAACTAGCATCAATCTAATTACCCCTGGAAATCGGAACTACCCCGGTTGATGGTAGTAGAAAAATTTGAAAAAATATTAAAAATATTTTTGAACTTAAAATAAAAAAAAATTCCTAGAGGGTAAAAAAGAATGTGAATTGAATAAATATTTGGTTATTTAGAAAATAATTAAAAAATTATTAAAGTTGCCGAGAAAATTGCAATACAGATTATAAATCTGAATAAGTGAAAAATCGTTCAAAAATTTTAATATGTCTAGAAACTTGTCACAATATTATTGTTAAGGGGTCATCCATAAAGCATGTGATACTTTTTTTCGAAAATATTACACCCCCCCTCCCCCTCGTGATACTTTTCCTATGCTTTTTCCATTTTTTTTCACATGTAGCGTGATATTTTGATGACACCCCCCCCCTACCCCCCAGAGTATCACATGCTTTATGGATGACCCCTTAATACAATATTAGTGTCAATACAATATTATTGTGTTATTTATTATTGTTAATCTTATTGTAAATTATTGTAATGGATGCTTTTCAATAATTATTATTTAGGGGATTCTATTTTAAAAAATTTAGAAAAAAGACTGAAATATCAAGCGAATTGTTTAAAAATGTTAAAACAAATAATGAAGACCGCAGAAAAAAACTGCATACGAAAAATTTAAGCAGAAAAATAGGAAATAAGAATATAAATATAATACAATATACGAAAGAAAGAAAAAATCCGAAATTGAAAATTCAAATAAATGAAAAATGTACATTCCAAAGGCAACTCTTTAAATTTGAAATAGTGAAAAGTCATCCACCAATTCGAACCAGTATAAGCATTTTTACTAATTTCTAATAACATCTTACTAAAA
>WNHD01009817.1:0-11873 GCA_011057455.1 Ganaspis sp. Gsp50
CATTTATTATTAATTATAATTGAAACATAAATTACGTACGAAACCTCGAGTGTCACATCAGTACCTATTACTGATTGCAGGTTATAAATCTTTTTCGATTATTTTGACAAGTGAACACAGCTGGAACAACGTCTCTGGAAAATACTGGATACTTAATGAATTCGGGACTCACATCCAAACTCAGTATTCGGTAAATAAGGAAAAACGATAAATCGATTTCGAAAAGTTTAGGCAACGATACTAAATTTTAAATATAATAAATAGTATTAAAATAATTGAAAAATTATTGTGTAACACTTCGTCTGACACTTAGTTCCAGTCAAACCCTTCATGCTTTGAAACGTTAATTAAAGACGATTTTATTTTAATTTATTGTAACTAGTATACTTTTTTCTTGTATTCTTGCTATAAAAGGTTAATTTCTATTACATTGAGATTTGGGTTTCATACTTAAAGCAGAAGTAAATCCAGTTAGCATTTTATAAGAGTCTTAGACTTACCTAAGTACTGTCCTAATTATGCCGTTATTACATGAAACGCGAGCAATCCCACTATCGTTCTGATGATAAGAAGAGTGTTTAAGTGGTTAAAGAGAATTAATGATATGGAGGAGAATAGATTTCCTAGAATACGTCTCAGCAGATTAATTGTTCTTTCAAACAACCCTCAAAGCAGTTGCAAATTTAATTGGTTTCTGTAATTTAGAGAAATTATTAATGGATGTAAAGTGTTGCATTGCTTATGTTTCCAAACTAAGGACAGTTGTAGAATACACGAAAGTCTTGTAAACGTAATAACAAATAACAGCTCGAGTGATGAACATGAAATCGTAAATTAATCATCTATCTACCTAAATTAATCAATTAAAATCAATTGATTGTAAAACAAGAAAAATTGTAAAACTATAGAAATTGGTTAACGATGATTACAGTAATAACGAAAGTACAAATTATTCATAATTTTTAAATTAATGTAATTTTTCAATTAATATAATTTTTCAATTAATATAATTTTTCAATTAATTTAAAACGAATTTTTCATTTTTTAAAATGATATTTGATAAATGGAAAATAAAAACTTAAGTTCGAAGGAGGATTAGCTTTTTTTGGATCGAGAAGGAAAGTTTGAATTTTCTTTGACATTGAAAAATGATTAAGAATCGCATCGCAGTAAGTGCAATCGATATTTTAAAGCTGAGAAAACATTTATTTGGGCTCGGTTGACCGCTCCATCAGCGTTGATAAAAAGAAATCTCCTTAAACCTATTTCTTTCCTTCACTATCGGCAGCTTACTAGGAAATGTAATTTACGGATTTAGGATTTAAGTTGCCTTTCTACTTATACATCTGATGCCTGAGTGAGCACTGATTTCAAATCCAATTCAAATATTTTATTGCAATTTCCTTTAAAAATAGTTTTTACTCATCATTAATTTCACACCATCTATTTTATTTTATTCCTCTATTCTAAAATGACATTTCAAAGAAATAACTCTATTCCCAAGGAAGCTCGACACCTCGCACTCGTTTTGAAAAATTGTTTCTTCTCAACTTTTCCCTTCAAACAGAACTTGTCATGTGAATAAAATAGCAGGTTCAATAGTTCTCCTGAGACAAAGTTGCATGATATACAATAGATATTTCTAACACCCATTTACTTACAACAGATTTTAATAGAAAACTTTCACTTAATGTAATGAATAATTTTTTACATAATGAATTTAACAACAACTTATTATTATTATTATTATTATTATTATTATTTAACAACAAATTCAATTCTTTATTGATGTCCTCAATTAAAATTACTTAATCCCATACATCCTTGCTGAAATTTTTAAAAAAGTTTTTTTATTTAGAATACGGCCAACTGACACAAGAGTCCACTGCAAGAGGAATAAAATTGTCAATTTAAAATTTCTATAAAAGGCAAAGTTTAATGAGACACTTTACATTGAAAGGTTGCATTGTGGTGTAAAAATGCGACTGAAAACTTTTAGGAAGATCATTATTCTAAATGGGATGATCGTTAGGGCAAAAGGAAGTGGCGGTTTCAATTGCAAAACATTGACTGTATTTCACTTGCGTTGAAGGTTTTAACGTCTTTTGAAACTGTGACAATAAATTTAGCAAAATAAAACTTAACATTTCAGTCCAAGTGTTGATTATTTCACATTTACATGTGCACAAGCTATAAATTAATGGGACAATTAAACATTTAGAATTAACGCATAAATATTCCATTTAATTGAGTCCTCAATTCATTTCAACGGCAATAAGACTGTTTTATAGCACTCAGTACTATGTAGTCCTCCCCTGTGTGCCAAAATAATTTATTATATAATACAAATTTCTACGAAACTCGCCAAAATTTAATATGAAATTTTGCAAAATCGTAAAATTTTTTACTAAATTTTACAAAATTGTACAAAGTTTTACAAAACCCTACAAAATTTTATAGAACTACAAAATGTTGCAAAATTGTACAATATTTTTATTCGTCATACATTTTTTTAAAGTTTGGCTTAATGTGAGGATTTAAGTTATTATCCATCAATACTTTTATCTCATGTTAATTTACAATATTTGTAGCAACATTTAAAACTTTAACATAAATGAAAAGCAATAAATTACTCGACTTTCAGACAGAAATAGGACTTTTAACATAACCTGCAAATACATGGAAAAACTGTTTGCGCAGAATCGAAATAATTTCTTGCGCGTGCGCAGTACGTTTTTCATTTAAATTTCAGCCTTGTTGATAACCAGTGCCACCTACAGTCTTCGGTAAACATTCATGACACATTTGCATTCAAGCGCAAGTTGCAAAGGGCTGATTTAAATTAGATATTTCCCTAGGTATTTAACCTTAAAAATAACTTGTCGCAAATAATTATAAAATAAATAAAATAAAAAATATGAAAATTTAATAATTAAATTAAAGTAAACAAAACGTTACAATACATAAAGAAAAGAAACTGAATGTTGAAAAAGTAATATTTTATTATTATTTTATTTTATTTTTGAAATGCTATATTTTAATTAATTTCAAAGAAAAATAAATAAAAAGATTTGAATTTGTCACTCATCGGTAGTTATTAAATAGTAAGATGAAAAATAAATAAATTTTCCTAAAAATTGTATATCTAAATATTTCCAAATTTTTTGAAATTAATTTTAATCGCTTGCATCTTCGTTTGAATTTTAAAACAACTTTTTAGTTTGAGATTATGTTAAGAGGCTGAACATCCCAAATAATAAATCAAAACTTTTCTTCATGTTAGAAATGTTTTGGATCTAAATAATTTGTTTCGTACCTATAATCAACGCAAAGTATATGCTGGGTGTATGCGTTCCAAGTTTCAACTCAATTCATATATCATTTATTCAAAACATGACGATGCGCCTGGTATTACAAGCATTTTTATTTATAAAATCATTTTCTCAAAATTTTTTTATTTTATAATCCAAAATAAATAAATATCCAAATTAAATAAATACAATTGTTTCAACGTCAAAAATCCATCTTTTATAAAATAAAAATGCATATACTTTTTTTCGTAGTTTTTTTCATACTTTTTTCATAAGAAGCTTTTTTATATTTTTGAATCCATAGATAAATATTTGATGGTCGGCCCTTAAGCCATTAAAAACAGCCATTTTTAAGCCAATTTTATTATTCTGTATTTTCATAAATAAACATTTTATATAATTTTTCTTTTTTATTCCAAACTTTTCATCGACCAATTTACCTACATCTTTCCTCTGCCCATTTGACGGAAAACTGAAACAGCGTAGGTTATTATATAACTCTTGTTGCTCTGAATCGAAATTTACAAAAATTTACGTAAATTTGCACTTCAAGTTTTCAGATGAATTTCCAGTAAGTAGGTCACAACATTTTGCAGCTTTGTTCCCTTACAGATTTTTCTTCATTCAAACTTATTTATTCTACTCCTGGTCGAATACAACCTGAAAGTAGACAATGGTTTTGGACAACAAAGCTCCAGATTCTAAATCTCAGAGACGAATACTGAAATAGCTCTAGGTATATTCACCTTTGGAAGCAGTTCTGTTCCAGGCTTTAGTTCAGTCATTCTCTGGTAATTGACGATTTACATGCAAACTACAAGGGAAGCCTGCTCTCGCAAATTGCTCAGGCAATTTTGTCGATTAACGCACATTTATTCCTTGACAAGTTGCTTCATTTGTACAAAATTTACATCAAATTACTGTTGATTAGTGATTCTGTATTATTAATACCTTTTTACTATTCTTTATTGTGCAATCTTCCATATGACAAAGTTTTCTTTTTTACATCAATTTCATCATTTTCGTTATTACATTTTCATAGGTCCCATCTTTTTTTATCAGTTTTATCAAGTCTTAATCAATTCCATCGACTTTTTCATCATTTTCATCAAGTTTTAATCAATTCTATTAACTTTTTTATCAGTTTTATCAATTTCATCAAGTTTTAACTAATTCCATCAATTTGATCAGTTTCATCAATTTTTAATCAATTTCATCACTGTTTATATCAATTCTTTGACGGGGATCGTCTGTATCAAACTTGAGAGTTTATACTTGGTCCCTTTTAAAATAGAAACTAGGGTAAAAGTGCAAGTGACTGACAATTTTAGTAGACGATCGATCAAAATGGGCAGCTATTTAGGGAATTATTACTTTAAACTTGCTCTTCAATTTACTCATAGTTGCATTATTTTAATAAATATAATGAAAATTCGAAGAAATATCTAAAGACGCCTATTAAACGTAAATCAAATAACAGGGTTTCTATAACTCTGGAAAACATGGAAAACTTAGAATTCCTATGGGAATTTAATTTATACTATGAAAATTTATTTTTTTAATTTAATTTATTTAATTTATTATGATCTTAATTAAGTTTTACCAAAATTAATAATATATAATGAAAAAAAAAAGAATTTTTTTCAGCCCATTTTTAGCTGGAACCGTTTTCATAAGTGTCAATTTCGACTGATTTTAAGACCAATAAATGACAGTCTCGTTTTAAGCCATAAAATTAACTGATTATGTAAACGGTTTAAGACTTTCTTTTTTCTGTGTACTTTTTACGGAAAAAAGCTTCAAAATATGTGAAAATATTGAAAAGTACTTAAAATTTCTTAAACGTAATACAAAATACTTAAAACTACTTTAAAATACTTCAGACTACTTCTCAAGGCTTCAAAATATTTAAAATCACTTGAAAACACTGCAAAATATTTAAAGGTACTTCAAAATAGTTCTAAGTATTAAAAAATTTCAGTATTTTAAGTATTAAATAAGGTATATGTATAAGAAGACTAAAATATTAGTATTTAAAAATTAATATTAATATTTTATTATATTAATATAATATTAATTAATTAATACTTCGAAATATTTAAAAATACATCAAAATATTTTCAAGATACATAACACTACTTCAGAATACTTTAAAATACTTTAAAATACTTTAAAATATTCAAAAATACTTCAATATGCTTAAAATAGATTTAAAATTAGGAATATAAGAAGGTAATCTAAAATTACCTTGAGTAATTTTAGAAATATCATTGGAAATTTTTCTATTTTTCTCATGTAAACTCGTGGAATTTTGTAAAGAAAAATTTGTAGAAACCCTGGATATTATTATTATCGAATTAAATAGATTATATAATAAATAAATTGTATTCATTTCTCTAATAAAAATCTCACATTTTAAAATTTGTCACGCTTTAAAATAGAAATCAAAATGTGAAGAATCTAATTAAATCAATTCCAATTGTTTGGATTTTTATTAATAAATAATTTACAAATTTAAAGAAATGTTTATTTATCATAATTTTGTCTTACAGATGTATTAACTGTGGGTTTTTTTATTATAGATCGAAAAATCCCAATATATTTCTTATAAAACCATACGTGATGAGGACTCATGTCGAAACATGTAATAATTTAATATTTAACATCATACAAAGCCGCCAAAGGCCCTGTATAAATTTACCTAACAAATTGTATTCATAATTAATTAAATTTATTAGTTTATTTTATTTGTTTATTTTATTTGTTTATTTAATAAATTATATTATCGCATTAAATAATCATTATATTTTCAAAATCAGATTAAAGAGGAAAATAAGTCTAGAAATTAATGGAAAAATCAAGTTTTTTGCGGACACAAATTGTATAGTTATTAATTATTTTAAAGTAATAAATTCTGAAGAGAAAACAATTAAACGCGATTCGTATTTTAATAATAATATATGTATATATATGAAAAGTTACATAGAATCTAAATTCTATTCTTATTTTTAAGATCTACAGTATAATACTGATCAAATATATACAGCAACTTTATAATAATCTTTAATAACTAATAATAATAATCTTTAATTATTATTCTATTCATTTCAAATACTTTTATTTTGATATTTTTTTATAGATATAAGAGACGCTAGAAAGGTTTTCATGCGAAAAAAAATAATACGTTATGAAAGTAAAACTTTAATAATTTGAAAAAATTTTTTGGTTCACAAATGGAAGTCCATCAATTTTTTATTATTTATTTAATGGAAATTCAATACATTTTACTTTTAATTGCTATTTTATTCTCGTGACAAAAATGTTGATAAATCGACTAAAGTTTTATAACAACCAGAATAAAAACGTTAGAATCCGGATGCAATAAAAAAATACATTCCCAAAAATGCAAAAAGCATTGTCCTACTGAAACATTTCAAGAGAATTTTTAAAATCATATTTTTTTGAATATAGGGTTTTAGTTTTATGACGTAAATGTACGTAAAAAGAGTGCTCCAGCACGCAAAATGCTTATTTGCATTTGTCTGCCTTTTGTGTTCCACACGCCATTTTCATTAAAAGAAAATGTCAATAAACTGTCAAGTTTATCAAGTGCGTACAAATTTTTCATTAAATATTAAAGTAGAACTCCTTTGGATTCTCCTTCACTCTAAGCCATAAAAATTGACCCGCTTGTATGTTTAATTATTTAAAAAAAAACATCTGAATATAAAGACCTGGAAATAAAGTTCAAAATTTAATTTTCCATTTGGTTTTCTTAAAGTGTTTTAAAATTTCTGTTCAATATGATAAAAAGAGCAAAAGTTAGTTCTTATTATATATACAGTAATTCTTTTGAATTTTATTTAACTATTAGTTTTGTTAATATAATTATTCTTTATCATTAATAATAGAACTTCTATTTAATCAACTTTAAAAATTGTAATTAATAATTAATAATTGTAATTAATTAACTTTTTTATATATAAGATTGTTTAAAAAGTACTATTTCAAGACTATTGATAAAATATTTATTTGCATAGTAGCTTTTCGTCTACAATTGTTAATCATCAGCATCTATTAGTAATAAAAAGTTTTAATAACAATGAAAATAATTCTATTTTATAATATATGTCACTATTGTCATATTTAATATATTTCAGCTATTATTAATCCATGAACACTTACACCGAAAGAAAGATCAAGTGTTTCTAGTATAAAGCGTGCTCGTACTTTTATCGTATCCCCACTCCTATAAATAAAGTAAGTCCGCTTGCATTTTTAGCGTAACCACATACTATTTTAGGATCGTTCGTTTGCATCCAGCATATGTGGACATACTTTATTGGTATTGAAAAGTAATAAAAAATATAAAAGGCTAGATTTTCTTTCAGTGTGCAATAATAGAAAAGATTTTTAAGAACTTTTTGGTTACGATTGCATTCATAGACATATTATCTTATTATATTTACCTGGAACCTCAATATTCAAAAATCAGTCTTTTTCTGGTTCACAATATTCTGAATTACAAAATGCGAATGTAAAAAATTGTGTGTTTTGAAAATTCATTTAAAATTCTTTACATTTTTTCCCATTTTCGAGCGTGCATTTTGTTATTGCATCCAGGTTTTCAATGTTTCACATTCGCAAAAAAATGTAAAAAGAATGGAAAATTTAAATATTTTTTAAATGATATTTCAAAATGGACATTAATTCACAAAATGTAATGTATTTTTTCTTACAAAAAGGGAAGAGAAAAGAATTGCACGTACTCGAAACCCGCTCATAAATAATAGCAAATTCTCATAAAATGTAAAGTACGAAATAAAATTTGAAGTTGAATAAAATATTATATTTTTCATTTGTTGACAAAAGTATTTGTATAAAAAATGTAAAAAAGTTAATAATTCATAAATAATGTTTAAAAATGGAACAATAATTAAACAGATATACTTATTTAATTATATAACTTATTTAATTTTCTTAGACAACGATTTTGCTTTCCTTTTAAGACTTCAATTACGATTTCACTTAAAGCATTTTTCATAAAATGCTTTTAAATATATTGACCATTATGAAAGTTGTCAACTGCAAGAAATCTTATACGTCTTTAAAATGTTGGAACTATAGCTTTGTAACGACATAGACGCACTTTTACGTTCTCGTTGAATGGTTATTCGCTTCATGAATTGCTAAAACGAGTAGCAGTTACATGCAATGTTATAGCATAAAGGGAGCTACTTTATGCACTATAAAATCTGAAAAAAAGTAAAAAAAGTTGTTAACTGTAGTGTTGATATTAATGTAAAAGATCACAATAAAAAATTTTAAATTCATTAATGTTTTTATTTTCAAAGAGAAAATATCTTTAACAATTTATCATTAATTATTAACTTCTAATTCATAATTTGTTCCTTTTTCTTAATTTTTAATAAAAAAGAATTCTGCGCCGTGTAATTGTATAATATGAAAATTTCTAAATCTGAATTAATTCGCCCTTCAATTATTGAATTATTAAAAAAGTTCAATAACTTTTGCTACAATTTTACAATTTGACTTAATTTCCAAAATTTTCGTATAAACTTTAAGTACAAATTTTCTTAAAAACTAGTGATAGTTGCTATTAATTCTGAAAAGTATTTTTCACTAATTATTGTTTAGAGAACGTAATTTAAATTTAAATAATAAAGAATTAGATTTCCAATAACAAAGTGTAGATAAAAATCCTTATCGAATTAAAAAACGTTACGATACAAATTTTCACATAAAAGAAAAAGCAAATGTCAACATATAGTTGTAAACATCCTTATTATTCATAAGTTTTTTAACATAAAAACACTATTTATTGCTGCTCCATCTTCTAACAAGAACTTGTGCATTTCTTTTTCATGTAAAAACATAAATTAAAATGCATCGCAGATAGAAAAGAAAATAGAAACACGATATGATTTTGTTATATAAAATACAAATTCTTATGGAAATCGAGATACTGTTTCTAAGGATTAAAATTTTATAAATTATATATTATTCTTTAATACTAAAATTCTTATAAAGACATTATAAATAATGTAATATTTAATAAAATCAAAACATTCTGGTTATTGATGAAATATTTAACAAATTGAGAAATTCGGTAAAAATCCATTCATATTTTAATAATAATAATTAAAATTATTATAATCATTATTATCATCGTTTTCATGATTATCTTTACTATACTATTACAAAATAGAAAATTGTGGGGCAACCATAGTTTCATCCATATTTATAGTTATTATAATATTCATGATATTTTATAATATTTATAGTTATCACAAAAAGATTTTCGTATATTATTATTTCTATTCTTTTGTGTTTTGTATTTAACGAAATATTCTAGACATTGAAATTCAAACAAGGTAAAATCATATTAAGGGTGAATTAATGTATGCTAACAACAACAAATATCAACGCATATAAGAATCTAGATATACATATAAGAATGAACATTTTCAATTATTTTTTGGAAATCCTATGAAATTATCACATTATGTTATATAGTGATTATCGAGGTCGTTGTCATAACACGTGTCAAGTTAAAAAGAATAAGTAGTTTTTCTCTACTCAATGCATTTTATCGTTTTCGCCATATCCATCAAGCAGAGATGAGAAGTGAGTAGGGTGCTTTCTTTATAGTCTCATTCTATAACCCCTGTGAGCAAAATCATCTCCGATATGAATCCCCCAACAGACAAGATAGTTCTACTTCATTTCGCCAAAACTTTCATGATTGTCAGACATCCAACCAGCTGAAAACTCAACTCCTAAAATTCAAGTTATTTCATCTAATCTGAAACGCGTTTTAGCAACAATTTCACTTTTTATTATTATCGTATCAGAAGTAATTTCAAAAAATTCGAATCATAGAAAAATGTTCTATATTTGCTTATAGTATCTTTAGCATGTATATTTTAATTATGTGTTAAAATTGGATATTTGTGTATTTTTAGTATTCTATGATATTTAGCATTGTTTCTTTTTATACGTTTGAAATTTATTAATTTTAAAAGTTACGCAAAAAGACTATTAAATTTTTAAAAATTCTAATCAATATTTTAAAAAGTTGTGATAATTGAGAATCAGGAATTTGCTAGGGGCTTGACAGAAAATTGACATTGATAGTGATTAGCAATCATTTCTTTCTTTCTTTTTTACAAGTAACATCGATGTCTATCTTTTGAAAATAGATAACCTCGATCTCTTTTTTCTGGAACGGCTAAAGATTCGGTCGATGCTATATGTGCACATAAAGGCTCTGTGATAAAGAAAATGGAAAATTTTTACGTTCAAAAGATGACAATCCTGGAGCAAAGAAAATCAATTCTTGTCTCTTTCTCATTACAGCGTTTTATACATCTACAAATAAAAATGTAATATTATTTGACGTAAAAAAAAATTGAAACAGAAGTAAAAAAAAATATTAAAAAAATACTCTATACTTTCATTGTAAAACTTCTTCTCGAGTATAATGAAAATCTTCTGGAAATTTCGCACCTTTTATTGACAAGTTTTTATTGAAAATTTGAATAATTAAGTTGTTAAAGAAATTTTAAATTTTATATTGATTAAAATATACTTGATTGGATAATTCAAACAAACTTTCTTTCGTGTATTATTTCTAAAAATTGTACTTTAAAAATTATAAATTCAACGCGTATAGATAAGAAAGATGTGTCTCTTCGAAACTTTAAGAATCGCATTAAAATAAATTGTGTGCATCTACTTTACCGACTTTTCGCATTGATTTTCTCGACATGTAGTTCTCTTCAAATTATTATAAAGTTTTAATATTAGTTTTAATAATGATGCACTTGCAACAACTGTTTGTAAATGTATATTTAATTAGTGCACATTTTTATTGTTTATATAGCTTTTTCTAATGATTCCATAAAAAGAAATATAAAAAAATTAAAATCAACATATTTCACAAAGTTTTTCCGAGGTGCTAACTTAGAAAGTTTGTAAAGTCTGTGTCAGGAAAGGTTACTTTTGACATAAAAATATCCACTTGTCTAGACAGAGATACAGGGAACATTTTGGAAAAGTTTAAATTAAAGTTAGTATAGAATATTGTACAAAAAGTGTGGAAAAAGTGAGTGATTTCATATCTATTAATTTTGTCTACAATAAATTGTAGAAGTGAAATTATCATTAGTCTCACTTGATGCGCACGATACTTTTTTTGCATGAATGTTAAAAATGCGCTTTGAATGTTTTTAATTTATAGTCATACCATTTACTGGCGTAATTATGTAACAAAAATGGCAATTTTTTCATTGTATATTTGATCAACATTTAGAATTTTATGCAAATTTTCTTTAAACCGTTAAGAAATGTTGTGGATATTCTATTGAAAGTTTACTGTAGAATTTACTAAACAAAATTTTTTCCTGTCTGAGTTTTATTAATTTAAAATTTGTTACATAATTACCCCATAATTGAGGGAATTCTGTAACAAATTTCCTTCTTTGTTGATAAAATAAAGTAAGTTTTTTGAATTCTGCTTTATAGAAACATAAAATATTG
>WNHD01009818.1:0-10778 GCA_011057455.1 Ganaspis sp. Gsp50
AAATAGTCCGAGTTACTCAATATAAATTTAAGAATTCACATTATTTTTTCCTACCCACCTTTTTACATCTATTTAAACACATATATATAGTTGTGTCAACCATAGATATGTATATCCCATATTTATCAAAACATGGTTGCTCCAACCATTCCTTTTTTCCGTGTAAGATAGATTTAGATAATAGTATAATGTATGTTATTATTATAAACATTTGGTTGTACCGCTTAAAGTACACATTTATTTCGAAATTCCTAAAATTCTTGAACAATGTAGTACTTCAGTTATTAATACTTCTTCCATGCGTATTTCATCACTTTATTATTATTATTTTTTTAATCTCAAAAATGTAGGAAGTCGAGAAGAGAAGCATTTCAGAATAGAAATGAAAACCATGGAAATGAATCTGGAAAATCGGAAAATTGTAGGAAAATTGTATACATTCGGATGCGGAAAATTTGGTTGATGTCACTGCCGAGACTAGTTTCAAAGATCATTTTCATACTGATAATAATGTTGACGTTGAAGAAAAAGCAAATGATGATGATAAAGGAGAAAACGAAGAATTAATTTTATATTTCATAGAAGAAAATAAAGATAAAGGGGAAATAGAGTTAAATAGAAGTTTAAAACAATGCTTCCCTATGAGGAAGCAAAATGTAAATTGTGTAGGGTTAAAGGGTTTTTTAAAATATTTTACTGGGGAAAAAGAAGTGGAATTGGAAAAGGAATCAGAAGAGAAAGAAGAGAAAGAAGAGAAAGAAGAGAAAGAAGTAACGAATCAAAATTTTGTTAACGAAACATTTAAAAATTACATAGTTCCTGAGGAAAGTAACATACAAGAATTTGAAGGTAAATTCGAAAATAATGATAAATAATGTAAAAAAGAGAGAGATGTAAAGGGAAATGATAAAGAGGAGGGGCGATTAAATGGGTTATTTCAGAAAAAATATTTATTAACGCAAGATACTGAGAAAGAGAAACAAAATGAAGTGGAAAACCAGAACAAGGAGACAAAAGCAAATATATGTGGAGAAAGAAGTACTGAAGTGCAAAAAAAATGAAGAAAAGTAGTTTATTATCAGAAGAGAAAATGTTGACTAATGCAGTATTTAAAGTAAAAGATACCAAAGAAAATAAGAACAAAATTGATGACGTTGAAGAAGAAAGAAAAGTGGGAAATAGATTTGAGAAGAAAAATGAATCAACACAGAAAAAAAATGAAATAAAAGAAGAATTTGACAGTGATAACATGATTGTAAATGTTGAAGTAGATAAAGACAAACAAAGTATTTTTGACAATTTTTTAGAAAAGAAGATAAAGAAAAAAAATGAAAATTTACATTCTTTAATGGAAGAAGACGGAAAGGAAAAAAGAATGAAAGGGCCTACAGAAATGAATAAAGGAAAAGTTAAGGCTGAAGAAGATAAAAATGTAATACGTACTAAAGAAGCAGAAAAAGGCAATTTCGCATTATTTAAGTGTAACAAAAATAGAAATGTACATATTAACATTGCTGAACAGGTGGGCATAAAGAATAACCACATAAATAAAGATGGACAAATTCAAAGTAAGCAAGAGGATAACTTTAATGCATGTAATTATTTTAAAATTGTAAGAGGATCATTCCATCAAGGAAATGAAAAATTTTTTGAAAGTGACAGTGTTGGAAGACAGTGCACTGCAAATGCTGCAGTTGGAATAATTATGTCCAAGCATAAAGATCCAATGATGTGGACGGAAGACGATATAAATACTGTACTTTGTACTGGAGATAAAGTTTACAGAAGAAGTATAGAAACAAGACCACCAGTCGGGCACGATGAAGAGAACCCAATGTATCTGAATGCTACAGAAGTAACTGAAATAATTACTATTAAAAATTGCGTAAGGAAAATAAAACTTGAAATAGCTGAACTAGGCCATCTTCTTCATCCAGATGAATCTGGTTGCCTAAATTTGGAAGATTCATTAACAAGATTTTTTGTAGTAGATAGATGTGCAATCCTAACAGCCAACAATACTTCAATAGCTATCGGGAAAAGTAATGAGATTTTTTGGATGTTTGATTCACACAGCAGAAATCGTTTTGGCCAAGCTAGTGAAACAGATGATTCAAGTGCCTGCTTGACACTTTTTCGAGATATTCGTCCCTTATTGGACTTGATCAAACAGAATATTTTAATTTTACCTGACATTATTGGAAGTACAAGAAATAGATTTGAACTCCATCCTGTTGAGGTGGGAATTCCAATTCGTCATCAAGATATTTATTTTGATCCAAACCGAGTACAAGTAACTGTGAATAAAGAAACAAAAGAAACCTTTACATTCGGCGCACCATTAAAAGAAAATCATAGGCCGAGAAATATTGAAAACAATGCATCAGAAACTTTTAAGGAGGATCAGGTTGTTGGAGACGACGCTTTTGTTGCAAGTAGAAAAAAGTTGAGCAAGAAGAAAACTTTCTGTGAATCAAGTTCTGCACTTCCTGTACAAAGTTCATTTTCCTTACTACTAGATTGCGGAAGTTCGGATAATACGAAGAATTTGGATGATGAGGATAATAGTTCTCAAGAAAAAAAGGAAAATATTTTAGATAACATAAATGAAAAGAAGGAAAAGAAGAGAAAGCAAGAGAAAAGTACAATTTCTGATGGAAGATCAAATAGCACGGCTAAGTCGAATGATGAGAATAATAATTGCCGAGAAAAAGAGGAGAATATTTCAGATGAAAGAAATGAAAATAAGGGAAAGAAAGAGAGAACTAAAAAAAAGAAAAAAACGTTGGATACAACAGAAATAATATTCGCAAATTGGCCTGAAATGTGGGATCAATTGGCATTAAAATTGGCCACTCATGTAAGTCCACAATGTTCAGTGAATGATATTAAGTTAGTTGATCAAATACGTGAAGGTGTTAGAATACGATTTCTTCATAAATGTGAAAAGTGCTCATGGAGTGCAGAAATTTGGAGCACACAAGAAAATGATAATAATTTAGACTTAAATGAAGCTATACTATTAGGTGGTTTAAACAGTGGTTCAGGATATACCCAAATGGAGAAATTGTGTTCGGCTGCAGGAATAAAGTTCATGGGCAAGAGTAGATACCGCAAATGTCGTAATAAAGCTCACAAAATATTGTGGAAAGCAGTGAAGCAGAGTATGAAGGAAGCAGGAGAAGAAGAACTTAGAATTGCCATTGAAGAAGGAAATGTGAAAGAAGGTAAAGGCATGATAACCGTAATGGCAGATGGAAGCTGGATGAAAAGGTCCTATAGAAGTGGTAATTATAATTCTCCAGCTGGCTTGACTTACATAGTAGGCATTAAGACTGGTAAAATTTTGTGGCTGGAAATAAAAAATAAATACTGTTCAGTTTGTGACAGAGCAAGGAAAAGGTGCAAGGTAGGAGCAGAACATGATTGCTACAAAAATTGGAGTCGCGACGATAGCTCAACCAGTATGGAAACTGCTGGTATTGCTGAGGGTTTTCAGAAAAGTGTCGAAGAACATAATTTAATTTATAACAGGCTTATTGCTGATGGTGATAGCAGTGTCCACAGTAACATACTGAAAGTAGACCCTTACCATGACTATGAGGTGGAAGTAGAGAAAGTCGAATGTTGTAAGCATTTGCGACGAGCATTTCAAGGAGCAGTAATAAAAGCAGTAGACAGTAAACGCGGCTGGATAGGGAAACCAAGGCAAATTGTGAAAGATAGCGCTCCTAAGTGTGTAACAGATTTAAACCGTATATTAAAGTACTATTGGGATCAAAATAAAGAAATAAGCGATGAAATGTGCGATGAGTTGGGTAATGCGATTGATGTAATTCCCAGGCATGTATTTGGTGATCACAGTAGATGTGTTGCCAATCATCCATTATGCGATGGTGTTTCAAAAGAAGGAGAGGTAAATCAGGTAGATGCATTAGATAAATGGGGGTTTGTTCGAGACGTAGAAGATGCCATATCACGCTTAAGCGTTCATAGCTATGACTTGCTATTAAATTTAGATACTAATTCTGTTGAATCTGCACATAATATTGTCGCTGAAAAAATCGGAGGCAAAAGAATTAATTTCGCACTTCGTAACGAATATCATGTTCGTGTATACGCAGCTGCACTAGAATTTAATACCCGCCAAGTTGCAATAACATACTATCAAAATGCAGAAAAGACGGTCCCAAAGCAAACAGAATATGCAGAGAAAAGGAGTCAAAGAATTCACGAGCAAAGGAAAAATAAACCTGTACAACTCCGCAAAAGGAGGAGGAATAAAAATGGTTACGCTGACAAAGATTATGGTCCAAACTGCAATAAGCCAGATATGAATGAAGTGGCATATGCTAAAAAACTAGAAAAAGAGAAAAATAAAATGAAGGAAAATATGTTAAACAGAGCTGAAATTGAAAGAAATACGCAAGATCAAAGAAATAGTCGGTTATGGCATAGACTGAGAAAAGAATATATTACAGGCTGTTGGGTTCGTAGGATTTGTCGCAAAAGAGAAGATACATCGTGTCACACTATTGTAACCGGTATCAGAAATCCAACACCATTAACAGGACCTGCAATTGAATGGGGCGTTAAAAAAGAAGCTGAAGCAAAAAGTAAGTTGGAAACAATATTGGAAGATAGAATCGATCCTTGTGGATTAATTATTCACCCTACAATTCCAGGAATTGCTGCAAGTCCAGACGGTATCTTACGAGATAAGAAAGATTTGGTTGAAATAAAGTGCCCCTATACTATTAGAAATTACCAAACAATAGAAGACGCTTATAACGATAAAGTCCCAGCAATTACTAATTTATTTACCGACAATAAATGCAAAGAAATATTAACGTCACATGAGTATTATTATCAAATACAAACTCAACTTAACGTGTCAGAAAAAGAAATATGTTATTTGATGGTATGGTCACCGAATGATTCGAAAATTATTAAGATAAAGAAAGATGATGAATTTTGGAATACTGAGATTTTGCCATATGTAACTCGATTTTATGATGGTTGTTTAGAACCGGAAAAAGTCGACAGTCGCATTAGAAGAGGAATGCGAGTAAAAGATCCACCATATATTGAGGAAGCAATTAAAAAAAAGAATGAATTAAGAGTTAGAAACAAAGAGAAAAAAAAATGTAAAACAGTTCACACCACAGATATTAAAAATATACATGAAGCAGAAAATTTAAACCTAAGTAAAATTGCATGTGATTCTAATAAAACTGACGTTCAGGCTACCACAAAACGTAAATGTATTACTGATAAGAAAAACATTAATTCTAAAAAAGTAAAACGCAATTATTCAGTAGCTTTAAAAGTAGATTTTAATTTGACAGAAGAAGAAGATGGCGATGAGTGTGCAGCGGACGCAAGGTTATCTAGTCGAAATATAAAGAAACCTAATTGGTTGGCAAATTATGTATCCAATTATGTTTCAGATTCCGTATCAGATTCGGTTTCCGATTCTGCTGCAGATATTTGTCCAGATCGAAATACATTTGAACCTAATAATACCGAAAATACATGTAAAAGTGCTAATGATACTGGCACAAAAAGTATAACTCTTTCAAATGATAAGTGCGCTGATTTAAAAGTAACCAACAACAAAAATCGAACAGATTCTAGAGAAGTTGATTGCAAGGAAACAGAAAAGAAAGATAGCGATGTATGTGCGGTAAATGTAAGGTTATGTAGTCGAAATATAAAGAAACCCAATTGGTTGGCAAATTATGTATCTGATTATGTTTCAGATTCCGTATCAGATTCGGTTTCCGATTCTGCTGCAGATATTTGTTCAGATCGAAATACATTTGAACCTAATAATACCGAAAATACATGTAAAAGCGTTAATGATACTGGCACAAAAAGTATAACTCTTTTAAATGAGAAATGCTCTGATTTAAAAGAAATAAATAACAAAAATCGAACAGATTCTAGAGAAGTTGATTGTATAATGTCAGGAAAGGAAGATATTAATTTATGTACAGCAAATACAACGTTATCTAGGCGTAATATAAAGAAACCCAACTGGATGGCGAATTATGTTTCCGATTATGTTTCAGAATCTGTTTCAGATATTTGTTCAGATGAAAGTCCTTGTGGTTCTTATACGTTAAAAAATGCATCTAGCACCAATATTCAAACCACCAGGAAACGTTCTGCTGTTACAAACAAAAAAATTCTTTGTGCAAAAAAAGTCAAATTTTAAAAATTTTAAAAATCACAGTGAATTCAATTGTAAGGCAGTTCACCCCTTAAAAGAATGATTGGCTATCATAAAATGATTTGCTGTCTCGTTAAATTATATTTATAATTTTAACTTTTTTGAAAGAAATAAGTAGTTTTATTCCTAAATTTTAATTAAATTTATTAAGCATCGAGTTCGCATTATATTATTCTCCGTTAATAATGTAAACTTTAATTAAATAGTTGCACATACTGGAAAAACAGCCTGTCATCAATAAACACTATTGTGGTACGTAGTGTGCCCTCGTAAGAAATTAGCTCTTTTTTCCAGTAAAATCATATTTTTGTGTAAAATTTTTTCTTATAACAGTTCTTATTGTTTAAAAATGCAAGATAATGAAATATTTCGCTCGCAATATAGCATTTTTTTAAGTTATTAGACGGTCCAAAATACTCATTACGAGTTGTTTTAGAAAACAGTGGTTGATTATTTTGATTGAAAACTTACTTATTTAAAATTCTTGCCTGTAGGTCCTTGTGAAAGTTTCCCTTCACAGGCGCAAAAGTGTTCTTGCGTTTATACAAGCGCAAATGTTTTCTTGCGTTCACTAAAGAGCAAAAGTATTTTTGCCTTGTTCCAAGCGGAAATATCTTCTTGTGTTGTAGCAAGTGCAAATGTATTCTTGCGTTTTTACAAGCGCAAATGTATTCTTGCATTTTTACAAGCGCAAAGGTATTCTTGCGTTATTACAAACGCAAATGTATGCATTCAAATACAAAATGCAAAAATACAAATTGAAGTATGTACTAAATATGTAGTCTTTCACTCAATACTTTAACTTATTCATTATTTTATAAACTTATTAAATCAAGATTCTTTGGCAGCAGTTGCAGACCCAAGCTTACTTATAAATCTTTTCTATGTATGAAACACTGTATGCTAAGTAATACATAATTTTTTTTTCTTATTTTACAACATTTCTTTTAATATTTATATAGATCAATATTTACAATATTTATAAAAGAACGAAGCATTAAAGTATGGAGCGAAAGCAAGATGGGGTGTAATGTAGATCGCCTCCTCGTTGGTGCACCCTGGGTAACTCTAAATGATCTATATGTTACTTATGAGACAAAATTTCTTAACTGACCCAAATAAAACAAAAGTATTTCTAGTATTTTGTTTAAACTTGGTAAAAGTATAATCCTATAAATTAGCATTTTAACCTATAAGTATTATTAAGTTTTACAGAGAAATGTAGAATTTCTTAATGGAGAGTATATTTTTTTATTTCTTATACTTCTTACTTAGTAGGAATATATGTAAGAAAAGTTTAAAAAATTTTAAAATGTGATGATTGTTTGTCAAAAAAATAAATATATTTTTTACTATTTTGGCTCTTTATTGTATTCCTTTTTTTTTAAATTAACCCTAGGATATGTACTTTTAACCCAACAAATTTAAAAACGTCGTTTTTTATTATCGATATAAATTTATTAATTTACAGAAATGAATAAAAACTGCAGTAATTTATGAACAAGTAAACAACAGATCGGACAACTCATTTGATTAAGTCCTTCGGTCTCCGGTTCACAAGAAAAAATTTCTGTTGTTTTTGATGCATGTGAATTTTTTTGCCTGTTACCGCCCATAAAGACTTTCTGTTGTTTTTGATGCATTGGAATTCGTGACCGCATGAAGAAAAATTTTAGTTGTTTTAGCTCATTCTTAGCTATTCCGGCCAAATGGGTTTGCTATTTAAGGATAGAAAACTTCTTTAGCTGTAATACCTGAGAATTAGCTAAAAAACTAACATATTTTTCTGTGACAGTCAATTATTAGCTATTGTAACTAAAAGTTATCTATCCATATAACAGCAAACTTATTTCTCTCAGTGCGTCAGCCGAGAAATTTTTGCGGCACGTGAGATACTAGAAGCGAGAGATTTAATTTCAAGTTGTACAATATTCGAGACTTCGAATTCACACGTCTAATACTCGACTGTCGATAAATCGTCTGTACTCAATGAATGTTTGCCGCACGTTTTCTTCACTGTAGTTACACTGAGAAATTTGAGTTTCCTTTCATATGGATGGTTAACTTTCAGCTAATATGCAGCTAATAATTAGTTGTTAGGGGCCATTCAAGTATTCCGTGTAGGTGAAACCAGAAATAAATGTACGTGCTTAAAGATGTAAGATTTCCAATATAATTAAAATGTGAAAATTAAAATATTAAAAAATTACAACATATATATATATATATATATATATATAAGAATAGACACCAACATAATAAATATTAACATTTATTTATTCAAATTAACATTATTTATTAATATTTTATCTGTATGTATCAATGGTAATGCACGTTAATGTTGTGCATTTGACGTTTCCAAACTTTGTATCCCCTACCTCTGTAACTTTGGCCCCTCTTTGAATGCTCCCTGCCTTTTCCACGTCTTCCTCTCCATCCTCTTCTTCCAACGTTTTCACTTTGTACCCTATAAAATAAAGTTTGAAAATGTTGCAAAACTGATCTTGTTATAGATTGAGGAATAAGCAGAATAAGAGAATTAATTCTTGTTAATGCAGGAAGGGTAAGTGCACCAATTACCGAGAGTACCCCCAAATGTCGCGAATCATATTTTACTTTTAAGACAAATATTAAACTTTAATATATATGTATGAACCGACTGAGTATCTCAGTTGGAAAATGCCTAGGGCTTTGCGGTCGTGGATCAAGGGTTCGCGCCCGTTAGCCTTGGGTTTTTTTCCGGCACTAAAGGTACTTAGAGCGGAAGATTTGACGTTGAGGACTTGTTTGTGTCATTTGTTTCGAGACTTAGAAATCATACATTCAAGACTCAACTGTCGTTAAATTGGCTTTACTCACAATCAGTAAAGGTTTTCCGTAGTTTCCCTTAACTCCAGTTTGAAAGTGCCATGTGAGTACGAGTAATTCTAATGAAAGTCGGCTACGGACGCAATTAGGGGGGGGGAAGGGATGGGAACTTAAAGAAATGAACTGTAGGGTTTATATGTGAAAGTCCGAAAGGGTATACATAGAGGGATAATAAAATATAAAAAAAATATACATGTATGATTGAATATAACTTATAAATAAGCTTGATATTTACATTTACGTAATTACAAATCAAAATTTTTTGTAAAGAGTAGTAAAATAATTATTAAATTGAAATTATAAGTATGAAATGTCATATTTTGTTAGATTTTTAAATTTCTTAATACTACAGGTTGCTTCGAAAAAATGATTTAAAGTAGAATTAAATTTATTTTCAAATACTTTAATAAATTTATTAATTTCAGAAAATGTATCATTTTTATATTTTTCATATGAAATCATCGGTAACTGGTTCCAAATTTCATTAACATCATCATTTTTCAAAGCAACAACTCGAGAATATTGGCGAAATTACAATCGTAATTTTGAATCAGTCAAATTTAACTGATTTAAATAATGAGAATTATTTTTAACTGACAACCAGTCGAATTTAATTGATTTCCAAGAGAGAAAAAACATGAAATCACTTTTGATGCGGCAGAAATTAATCAATGCTAAATGACATTAAATGTGGAGCCAACTACGTGGTTTATTACTTATTCGTTTCGAATTGACGCTCATATTAGGTTTACTTTTAACTCAAGTTTTTCCTGTGAATAGACTTTGACTAAAGAATCAGTGAAACGCGTTTACCGGTAGTTGGTATATAATAGATTGAGTGATTTATTCAGTATAGATCCTACTTAATGTATTGGACAAATTCCACTGACAATCAATGAAACGTCATTGAACTGCAGTGAAAATTTGACTGATAAAATGTAGAAAACTCGTCCATTGAGAATCAGTCCATATATTAACTGATTCAGATGTAGTGTATGTTTTAGTTGTTTTGCCATTTTTCGATGCAACAATCGATAGTGTTTTTTTAAAAATTAATAGGTTAAGTTGAAATACCGTCTTTATTATTATAAATGTCAAGAAAAATGTTTCGTTATTAAATTATTGCAATATAATATATTCTTACAGGTTAGTGGTTAATTTCTTTTTATCAAATACTTGTCTATTATAATAAATTTACTTTTATGCAAATATATTTGTTTTCTTGTAAAAGCTATAATATTTTAGATTGCAAAATTAAGCATTATATATTTTAGCTCCTTCATAGGGAAGCATTGTTTTTGGGTAAATTCTCGATTTTTCAAAAATAGTCTAAATCGACTCAATTTCATCTCAAAAGCATGTAAACGAAGTTTGAAGCCAATGTCCAAATGTGTGTGTGTGTGTGTGTGAGAATGTGAGTGTGTGTGTGTGTGTGTCTCAGCATTTTACTAGGCAGGATATCTCGAAAACGCTTTGACCAATTTGAATGATGAATAAAAAAATTACATTTTTTTATATGACTTTGAAAATTGTTATTTTTCTGGAAACTTTTCTAGAAATTCTTTTTGAAATTCTTCTAGAAACTTTTCTGGAAACTCTTCTAGAAACTCTTCTAGAATCTCATCAGGAATTTCTTCTGGAAACTCTTCTTGAAACTCTTATAGATCGGAAGAGC
>WNHD01009827.1:0-11056 GCA_011057455.1 Ganaspis sp. Gsp50
ACTTCTATTATTAATTGAAGCTAACATTATTAATTAAAACTTCTATTATTAATTGAAGCTAACATTATTAATTAAAACTGTTATTATTAATTGAAGCTAACATTATTCATCAAAACTTCTATTATTAATTGAAGCTAACATTATTAATCAAAACTTCTATTATTAATTGAAGCTAACATTATTAATCAAAACTTCTATTATTAATTGAAGCTAACATTATTAATTAAGACTTCTATTATTAATTGAAGCTAACATTATTAAGTAAAACTTCTATTATTAATCGAACCTAACATTATTAATTAAAACTTCTATTATTAATTGAATCTAATATTATTAATTGAAACTTCTATTATTAATTGAAGCTAACATTTTTAATTAAAACTTCTATTATTAATTGAAACTAACATTATTCATTAAAATTTACAATATTAATTAAAACTATCAGTATTAATTATAACTTACAATAATGATCAAAGGCTCATAATATTAATTAAAACTTACAATAGTAATTAAGACTTAAATTATTAATTGAATCTAGTAGAAATATCCATTATATTTCGAATTCAAACTCGAAGCATCAAATTGTATTTAAAATTTTTGTTTGTTCCTTTTTATCGATTCAAAAGGTTTTATTCAAAAATGGAAAATTCCATTCTCTGCATAGATTGATAAAAATCTTCTCATTCATTTGAAATTTAATACATTTATTTTGCTTCCTCATGGAGTTATACATTTTTTAAATTTGTTCTCTGCTTTAATGTAAATAAAATAATGTGAATAAAATAACACATAAAAAGCTCCAATATTAATAAAAAAAAAGACATAAAATAACTCAAAAATTAATAAAATAACACATAAAAAACTTCAACATTAAATAACATAACATAAAAAAACTTCAATATTAAATAACATGACATAAAAAACTCCAATAATAATACATCTAAAAAAATTACAAAACAAGCAATATAACAATCAAGATAATTATTGCAATTTCTTTAATTTTCAATTCATTTGTGTCACCTGAGACTATCATCTGACATGATTTATTATTTTCAATAATCCATTGTTTGAAGATAATTGTCAGATAAGCTTCGCGGAACATTAAACAAATTTGATTAAAAATAGAAAATTTGTTATTGTTAAAATAGAAAATTCGAGATAAACGAAAGAAACTGTTTAACTCCATTTGAAAAATTAACACATCACTGTTTAATTTCACTTTCTTTTAAAACTTGTTTCTCAAATTAAAGTATTGCGAGTGCGCAGGTTTATAAATGCGTTTTTGGCAACGTACTTTTCGAATTTGACTGTAAGACAAATTTGAGAACTGCGGAGCTGTGTTTCCGGTATCTGTAGAGAGTGTCGATTCACCTGACCCTCTATCATCGTACTACTGGGTACAGATCTGACAATATACAATGTTCTTTTGAAATGATAAGATTCATTGGAGCTTCTGATTTGTCTGCGTTATTCAAGAACGCGAGTAAAGAAATTACGTAAGCCAGTGCTAATGAATTAATTTAGATTTACCTGTATCTTGCCTTTCGTTTGTCTCATCATAAATCTTTCAAAAAGCCATCTCTTAAAAGTAAAACTTTTTCGAATTAACGAAATTTCACGTGAAAACAACTCGGGTCTCATTTTTGTGAAGTCACGTCTCATTGTCGTGTATATGAAATAATTTCTTACAAATAATTTAATGTAAATAATTTTAAAACAATAATTTCTTGTAAATAATTTTAAAACAATAATTTAGTCTCATTATTATGTACAAGATAATTTAATGAATTATTTGGAACACATTTTAAAACGGAAATGAACGCAGAGAAAGTAAACTTAAAAAGTATTAAATACATTGCGAAATGTTTATTCATATTTGTTTGTTTTTTGAAAAATGTTTAAGAATTGATCTGCTGCTTTTAGGATTTGAATGATTTTAAAAATCGTTTCGTAAAATCGTTATATGATTTTAAAAATCGTTTCGTAAAATCGTTATATGATTTTAAAAATTATTTCGTAAAATCGTTACGATTTTGAAAATCATTTTATAACATCGTTACGATTTAAAAATCATTTTTTAAAAGCGTAAAAACGATTTTGTAGCAAATTTTCGAAAAAAGCATTTTACAAATGTAAATTTAAGGAAATTTCATCAAACTGAATATTCTTCGTAATGAAAAATTGTATTCTTTCAATTGGAAAGCTTTGTTGGGGTGAAAGTAAAACATTTCTGATTTTTTGGACCACCTTAATAAGGGGGTATAGTCTTAGAAAATTATTTTTTCAAGACATTAACCTTTGAATTAAATAAATTAATGAATTTTTGTTTGATTTAATTTGAATTTTTCGTTTGAATTTTATTTAATAATATATTTAAATTAGTGACAAAATAGTTTGGGTGACTATTCATAATTATTGAATGTAACACAAGAACTACTCTCCTTTAAATTGGATGATTGATAAAAAAGAATTGAATAATTAGGTAAGTAATAGTAAAATGATGTTAAACATGGTGAATGAACAATATTAATAGTCGTCTCAAACCTTGAATTACTTTTATTCAAAAGTATATTGCATTGTATAAGTATGTACGATAAGTATATGATAGCATAATAAGTAAGTTTATTAAGCACTCTTCAAGTACGAATTAAGTAGAAAAGGAATATAAATTTCTCTATATTTCATGTCGCGTTGACCCTTACTACTGAAACTTTCTAGGAGAAGACTTTTAACGCTCTCTTAGTGTCCAGGATTTCATAAATAAGACTCAAACTAATAATAATCTAAATAAGTGAAAGTTATAAATGAAAATATTTTATTATAAATACTGTTCTCATGTTTTATAATAAATACTGTCTCATAAAATAAATATTTAGTTTTTTTATAGTATTTTTCTTTCCGCTTTCTTCATTTTCTTTCTTTTGTATTTCATTTCTCACTTTTGTGGTTTTATTCCAACAGTTTGATGAATTAGTTACATAAGAAAGTATATATCTCAGTTAGTTAAATTCTTGACTTCTGGCGCAGAAGTCATGATGCGATGTTCGCGCCCCTTAGACTGGGATTTTTTTTCAAATCTTCAGGTATTCTAAACTGGTGATTTTACGCTAAGAATCGTTTGTATATTATTAGAGACTTTGAAAATATACATTGAGATCGATTGATCGATAAATCGGTTGTACTCAATGGAGGCTTTTCTTAGTTTCCCTTCACTATCAGAAATGGTCAGAAAGCCTGATTAGAAAGGGTCAGGCAAATGTTAATAAGGCTGAGAAAAATGAGGAACAATACCAAAATGTAGTTTCAAGGAAAATATATAAAATAAATCTTTAACACTAAACAAATAGCCTTGTGAAAAAATAAAAAACTCTTGTGGGAAAAAAATAAAAAAAAACCTTTGTGGAAAAACATAAAAAACCCTTGTGGAAAAAATAATAAACCTTTGTGGAAAAAAATTAAAAACCATTGTGGAAAAATATAATAAACCCTTGTGGAAAAAAATAAAAAACGCTCGTGGAAAAAAATAATAAACCCTTGTGGAAAAAAATAAAAAACCCTTGTGGAAAAAATAATAAACCCTTGTGGAAAAAAATGAAAAACCATTGTGGAAAAAAATAATAAACCCTTGTGGAAAAAAATAATAAAAAATTATTAATGACTAAAGAAATGCTTCTAAAGATATGCTTCTATTCGCATGAATTGGAAGCATGAATTGGAAGATACTGACGTTGCCTGACGTCACAAAATCGAGAACAAAATTGTGCTTGCGTAGTTTCTAGATGACGTAACGATCGATAACACGTGTTTTCACCTTTCTCTCATTCTGCATAAATTTCCACTAAAATCACGTGCTTTGCTAAGGTCTGATCATCTATTTTTGCCTCGATCGAACAAGATTGAATTCAAGGTTTATAAAGATTTCCTTGACAGGCAACCAAGTACCCGAAGCACCCCTTGAAAGAGAAAAACTTCTTGGAAGTTTCCAATATAAACTGCATAATTCATAAAGCATTCAACAATCATTAAATTTCTGCACAACATTGTGTTCATCAATTTTTCTCATTATTCAACTGTATTGTCAGGGGGTGTAAAAAATTGTAAGGCCGAAACTAAAAAAATAAATAATAACGCAAACTTTGTAAGTGTAATGGTCCCAAGACAGATGAATAATAAATAAATAAATAAATAAAAAGAAAAAATATAAAAATAAATAAATAAAAAGAATAAACATAAAAATAAATAAAAAAAATAAATATAAAAATAAATAAATAAAAAGAATAAACAAAAATAAATAAATAAAAAAAATAAATATAAAAAGAAAAAAATAAAAATGTATAAACGTTTAAAAGTAAATAAAAAAGTTTATTGTTAAGAAGAGAAAAATAGTACAAAAATGTGTGAAAAAATGTCTATAGACATATAAAACAATTTTTTATCAATTTAACAATTTTCTTAAACAATTTTTTTACTTGATAATTGATTGATTGTAAATGAATTAAAATTGAGATATCTCGTGAACAGAATATTAATTGATACATGTAATTTGATTCATAATTAGCATTATGCGTAACCATTTCTTTGAGTCAGGAATTAAAAATTTTTTAAATGAATTCGTTGCGTTAAAAAAGAATAATTTTTTGTTAAAAACGGCTTTGAGAAAATTGAATTAATTTTAAGGAAAATATTGCAGGAAAGATATTTCAATCATTTAGACATTGTCTGCTGTAATTAATTTGATTTTACATTCTAGTTTAGAAATCTGATGAAACGTTGTGTATTACTGTCTGTAATTATTAGCAATGACTACGCAAATGGATCAACTGATCTTTTTCTTGAAATGAGCAAGAATCTTATTTGAACAAACGACTCTCATTTTTATTACCTATCCATCTAGTTTTTTATCTCTAAATACCACTTTTTAATTATTCAATCTGAACTCCAACTTATTTTTTTTAAATATTGAATTTAAAATTGTTTATTTATATTTGTTCGAGTTTTGTTGATGCAAAACTATTTGTTCCTATACGAAACTATTTGTTCCTACAAAACAATTTGTTCCTACAAAACTATTTTTTCCTACAAAACTATTTGTTCCTACAAAACTATCTGTTGCTACGAAACTATTTGACATACAAAACTATTTCTTCCTGCAAAACTATTTTTTCATACAAAACTATTTCTTCCTGCAAAACTATTTGTTCCTACACAAAACTTTTTTGTTCTTACAAAACTATTTTCTATAAACTATCTGTTCCTACAAAACTATTTGTTCCTATACAAAACTATTTGTTCCTGCAAAACTATTTGTTCCTATCAAAACTATTTGTTCCTACAAAACTATCTGTTGCTACAAAACTATTTGATCATACAAAACTATTTCTTACTGCAAAACTATTTTTTCATATAAAACTATTTGTTCCAGCAAAACTATTTGTTCCTATACAAAACTACTTCTTCTTGCAAAACTATTTGTTCCTATACAAAACTATTTGTTCCTATACAAAACTATTTGTTCCTATACAAAACTATTTGTTCCTACAAAACTATCTGTTGCTACAAAACTATTTGATCATACAAAACTATTTCTTCCTGCAAAAGTATTTTTTCATATAAAACTATTTGTTCCTGCAAAACTATTTGTTCCTATACAAAACTATTTCTTCTTGCAAAACTATTTGTTCCTGCAAACTATTTTTTCATACAAAACTAGTTCTTCCTGCAAAATTATTTGTTTCTATACAAAACTATATGTTCCTATACAAAACTATATGTTCCTATACAAAACTATTTGTTCCTATATAAAATTATTTCTTCTTGCAAAACTATTTGTTCCTATACAAAACTATATTTGTTCTTGTAAAACTATTTTCTATAAAAATATCTGTTCTTACAAAACTATTTGTTCCTTTACAAAACTATTTGTTCCTATACAAAACTATTTGTTTCTATAAAAAACTATTTGTTCTTGCAAAATTATTTTCTATAAAACTATCTGTTTCTACAAAACAATTTATTCCTATACAAAACTATTTGTTCCTATGAAGCTAATAGTTGTTCCTGTACAAAAGTAGTTGTTACTACAAAACTATTTGCTGTTGTATGTTTATAATATTATTACTAATAACATAAATAAAATGTTTTGTAATTTAATATATTTAATAGGTTATCTATTTGTCATGTAATTTATTTATTTGCGATTTATTTTTTATAACGTAATTTATTTATTCAACAGGTGACCTATTTTTTACAACGCGATTTATTTTTTAAACGTGTTTTCTTTTTTTAACACAAACATTATTTATTTAAAACTATATTTATTTCTTATCACATACATTATTTATTTAACATCTTATTTATTTATTCAACACGTGATTTATTTATTTCCTATTTATTTATTAAAAATGTGATTTATTTCCTGCTACAAAATTTGTGTCGTTAACACATGATTTATTTTTTACCATGCAATTTATTTATTTAATTTAATTTATTAATCAAGATGTAATTTCTTTATTTAACGAGTAATTTCCTTCTTTAAAATGTAATTTCTTTCTTTGAAGTGTAATTTCTTTCTTTAAAGTGTAATTTCTTTCTTTAAAGTGTAATTTCTTTCTTTAAAGTGTAATTTCTTTATTTAAAGTGTAATTTCTTTCTTCAAAGTCAAATTTCTTTATTCAACGTCCAAAATCTTTATTCAAATACACGAAGAAATGAAAATTCGATCTTTATTCAAACTATAATTAATTAACTCGCCTTGTAATTTATACATTCGGTATCATACATCCTTTACACATTCCTACTAATTGATTCCTCATTATTCAGTACCCAATTTATTTATCTAACTTATTTGCAATACACACAATACGCAAATTACACCACTCGTTTACTCTTTTCAAAATTTTACCCTAATTTTGTGTTTTTCATTTAAAAATTAAATTTCATATCAAAGACCACGTGCTGTTATAATATTATACCTGTCGTCATCGTCTGAATTTTGAATTAAAGATGTCGTCAGATCGACTCTCAGAAATTCAGTCTTGATCATTATCTCGGTAGATTGAGCTTTTAGAGGCATTTTGAAGCAAGCAGAATATTTGGACTGTTTTCAGTGGAAATCTCAGGGATGCAAAATTAGCCCGTGTCCAACATTGATGTTCGATTTCCGGCGGCCACGCGGGAGGCCGTTTAAATTCAAAGGTTACATTGCGACTGATTCAAATAGTTCATCATACGGTCTTCTTGTAGACAGCTTATGAGAGAGTCTAGTCATGGGGCACGCGCGAGGATATCGATTCGCTTATAGTCGTGGTCTGATAGCCACACATCTATATCTATATGTACAACTTTACTCTGACCTACCCTTGGAAATGGCGGTTCAAATCTCCCATAGTCACGTGTCAATTAATGAAAATGGTTTACTTTGTCTAAAGAAAAATAGTGCTTGCTAAAAATCACTGTAAAAAAGAAGTCTTACTTTCAGACCATTTTAGACTGAACCCGTTTACATCAGATCCAATTTCAACTAAATTTCAGCATCAAGAGTTGAATTTATTCTTGTTTTAAGACATACATTTTCTGACTTTCAGTCATTTTGGTTTTAAGGTGTAAACGGTTTAAGACTTTGTTTTTACTGTGAAAAGATGGTAATTAATTCAAGCGGTGTTTTTGGAGAATGATTTGGCTAATCGAAGTTTGGAGAATTATTCTTGATTTAAGAATATTTATTCTTGGGACAATTGTATTTTTCATTGAATGAAGAATATTTGCTTTTGATTGAAGAATTATTGCTATATGTTTTAGTTGAGGATAATGTGTGCTTTAATTGAGGATAATGTGTGCTTTAATTGAGGATAATGTGTGCTTTAATTGAGGATAATGTAGGCTTTAATTAAGGATGATGTATGCTTTAATTGAGGATAATGTATACTTGAAATAGGAATAGGATATTCTTACAACAAATGTTTTTATCTATAAATGTTATTATTCAATTAAGAATATGTATTCTTGGTTTAAGTATTTATTCTCAAATGAAAAATATTTTTTATTCTTGATTCAAGTATCTATTTTGTAATCAAATATATTTTATTCTTGATTCAAATACCTGTTTTGTAATCACAAATATTTTATTCTTGATTCAAGTATCTGTTTTCCAATAAAAAATATTTTATTCTTGATTGAAGTATCCATTTTCAAATAAAAAATTTTTTATTCTTGAGTATATGAATTTTGGAACTAAAAATAATTATTGCTTTGGTTTATATTATATATTGATTATATATTGCTTTCGTTCAAGCAGCGTTTTAAAAAGCATTTCAAAAGCATTTTAAATGCTTAAAATTATCCGTAGATTTTTTTAAAAATTTTATTTCATTTCATTCATTTCATTCATTTTTTCTATTTATGCACAGAAAAAACAAAGTCTTAAACCGTTTACATCTTAAAATCAAGATGACTGAAAGTCAGCAAATTTTATGCCTTAAAACAAGATTAAGTCAGTTTTAGGTCTTAATCTTGTTTTAAGACATAAAATTTGTCAGTTTTAGGTCTTAATCTTGTTTTAAGACATAACATTTGTCAGTTTTAGGTCTTAAAATCCAACTCTTGATTCTGAAATTTAGTTGAAATTGGATCTGATGTAAACGGGTTCAGTCTAAAGTGGTCTGAAAGTAAGATATTCTATTTATTTATTTCTATTGCTATTAATCTTAATGATTAATTATTTGTGACAGTCCACAACAAAAGGTACCTTTAGTCAAAAGCGGATAAGGTACCTTTTTTTGTGGACGGTCACATTTAGTTATTTTTAACGCACATTCTATTAATTAATTCGAATCATTATTAATTGCATCCAGCTTTAGTTTTTTTTACTTATTATTTACTGAATTGATTATTACTGAATTTCTAATTGCAAAAAAATGAAGTGAAGTCGAGAGAAAGAAAGCAGCTAGTAGAGAAAATCGTGCTTGGTCAGACACCAGACACTACTGAAAATATGTATTAAATGCTTTTAATTGGGAATAAATTTATGTTAATAAATTATTATCTGCAAATAAAAATTGTATTTTCAGTAAAAATGTATGAAAAATAAATACAGCTGTGTATCTGACAAACAAATACGCATGGCAAACATAAGTAAACACATGTACAACAAACATAGGCAAAAAATACATGACAAAAAAGAAACTTTTCAACACAATAATATTAATTATGAATTTTTCAACAATGATGATATGATAATGAATTAATTATGAATTATTTATTAAATATTAATTAATGCTTTTTGCATTAATTAAGATGCTAATCAACTCTTTTTAAAGAGTTGATTAAACAAATTTTCGATTTTTGTTAATTTTACAGGAAGTTTGCTTTTTATGAAATTAATCTATGAGTTGGTTTTTAAAGAGTGTTATGTCGATGGTACACGAGTAATTTCCAAGAATTGCATCATCTTTATACATTTTTACTTATGGACATAATTAAGATCAGCGTAACACTCTAGAGACAGGTATACTAATAATTGCATAAATGTTAGCAAGAAAAGCAAGATATATGTACATACATTATCTACAAAAGTTGTTTAATCATTTTAATAATTTTTTGTGGAATTGGATCACTGTTTTTGAGATCTAATCTATGAAGTTTTATAGGATTTAAGTTTTTTGTATTGATCAAAAATCAGTGTTAATTATTTTGATCAACAATTAGTGTTAATTATTTCGATTAACAATCAGTGTTAATTATTTTGATTAACAATCAGTGTTAATTATTTTGATTAAAAATGAGTGTTAATTATTTTGATTAACAATCAGTGTTAATTATTTCAACAAAATATTTTCTATTAACGAGCTCACTAAATTTTAATAAGTATTTTTTATTTTATTATTCCTCTACGTTTTTTTCTATTCCTACATTTCTATATTCCTATAAGAACTTTTCGGGAGCTTTTATATATAAACCCCACAGTTCTTTTCTATAAGTTCCCATCCCTTTCCCACTAACTTGCGTCCGTAGCCGACTTAATTAGAATTACTTGTATTCACTTGGCAATTTTAATCAGTATTTTGAGTTTATTTTTTACATGTATGTTAAGTTCATATTTAATAAGTAATCTATATTGTTTTTCTTTTGAATTAGTAATTAAAATTTACATAAATGCCTTTCAATGATCTAAAAATAAACTAATGGACAAATTTAGGTATTCACTCATTAAGCCTTAATCCACTGGATAAGGAACCCGATTGGATTCCTTTTTCAATGTCTAAAAAAGTGAATATTAAAATAATTCGGTCAGTTCTTTGTATTTTCAGAGTTTTCTTATAACTCGAGCACCTATTGCACCCATCATCTAGCAAGTGCCCAATGAGAATAAAAAAGTTACAAAAGACTTTAAATAGCGGAAAATCTGAAATTTGATATTTTAATCAAAATTATTTCTTTTCTTTTAAAGAAAGTAATTTCCTTCCTTTCTTAAACTAAAAATTCCGAGGGGTCATCAACTTGTTATTAAGCCTGTACGAAGAATATATTCCCAAAGAATATCATGTGAATATTTGAGAATATTTGAGAATATTTGAGAATACTTAGAAATACAGAATATTCAAAATATAATCGAGTTTTTGAAAGTATCATCGAATATGTGTAAGAATAAGATTTAAATATAAAAATAAACTAGAATTTGTCGCCAGTGGCAGATTTAGAAGAAAGTTGACAAGAAATTATCTATGCCCTAAGATACATCATTCTTAAAATTTCATAGGCCGAAATATGAAAACTATGTAAAAAATATTGAGTTTATTAAAGAGTACTCCAGAATGTCTAAGAATTTCGAAGAATATTTACAAATTCTTAAGAATACTTAAGTATATTACCCATAAAAATATTGAGTTTATTAGAGAGTTATACAGAATATCTAAGAATATCTAAGAATATTTAAGAATATTTAAGATTATTTAAGAATACTTAAGAACACTTAAGACTAATGCTGAATAGTTTTATATATTCTAGAATATTGTTTGAAAAAAATTTCCGAATACTGAGAATATTGAATATGAGAATATCT
>WNHD01009840.1:0-10445 GCA_011057455.1 Ganaspis sp. Gsp50
AGAAAAGATATTTCTTTCAAACTTTGGGAATTATCGTAGGAAACCTTCAAATGCGTTATGAATGTCTGATTTATTATTATTTTTAAAAAGAAACTTCAGAAAAAAATAAAAATTAACGTAGATTCCTAACTTATCGACCGAGTTCTTGGACATGACCTTAACACGTTTTACACACATTTAAAAGTAACTTTTAAAAAATCCATATTTTTACTTTATATTTTTTTGTTTCGTAGAATTAAACTTGTTAAAAATTGTCGGTGTTTATGCACTCACATTTTGGACAATGGATACATTCACCCTAAATAAGATGAATTGAACACAGTAATAAAGATCACTTCAATTTATTTCGTTGAGAATGATTTTAAACGATATTCCCCCTATAATAGATTTCACTTTACCGCTTGAGAAGCTGATATGGTTGGTCGTTATATACATGTTGTTGCTCTCGATAATAAGTTTTTTTATCACTTGAAATGAAAATTTAGTAATATTTACGGTAATTCTAAAAATTTTTAAATTTAGAAAACTATTTTAAAATCATATTCGTATTTAGAAATAAGTCCAAAAAAGTGCAAAGTTTAGTTTTTATCAAATAAGTGAAAAAATTGGTTTCACCAAGAATAGTATTTATAGTTACACTTTCTTACAATAGAGGTAAGAAATAAATTGAATTTATGAATCCCAAATGATTTCAAATGTAATTAAAAAAGAGAAAAACAGAACTTCATCCATGAGGAAAAAATGTTTAAAATTGTATAAAGTTTTTAATAAAGTTTTGCAATTAAAAGTAAAGATTTTTCGTAAGCAAAGAAGTCAAGAATTATTTTTGAGATTAGAAAGCAGTGTAAAAGTTTATCAAATAATGAATAAACGCCCAACGTTGTATACGAACGTCACGTAGGCACGAAATTCACGCGAATACTGAGGTATGTAAATAAGAACAGTGAACTTGGTTAAAAAAAGTTTAATTGATCTGAACTTTCTCATTTTTGTTTTTTGACATTATTACATGATATTTTAACAAGTTATTAATAACTTTTTAATGTTTGAACAAACTTTTCCGAAGCTTCGTTTGTTTCTGTAATTAGTCATTCTATACGTATAATCGTACATTGCTTTTTAAATTTCTATTTAATAGTTGTTCTTGATTGCAAAGAAAAACTTTAATTGTTGGTATAGCTTCAACTGTTCAACATCTTTTCTTTGTTTAACAGACATTGTTTACATGTCTGTAAATAAAAGTTGACAAAAAATGACAAAAATCTAAGAAATAATAAAAACCTCGATAGAAAAAGTTTAAAGTTTACAAGGAATAAAAAGTGTAACTATAAATAATTGGGTGTAGAAACAATTGTCGTTTTTACTTCAGAGGTTACAAAGTGACTTATATCAACTGATATTTGTAAAAAAAATACTTTTCAATTGAAAATCGAGAAATAAAAAATTTTCACTTTTTGCGTGAAAGTAGTACGTATAAATACTGTTTGCTTTTTAGTTCAAAGGTTTTTGTATATAAATTTGTTTTCCAATCATATTTTCAGTTTTAGAATGAAATATTGACGTATTTGAATATTATTCACAAATTTTGTCATTGTGAACCTAATATGTTCCTACACAATTATGTGCATACATATTATTATAATATAATATATACATATTTTCCTACATACTTGGTATATTTTCCTATACAAAATATACCAAGCTTAACTATTTTTAAAACATATTATAAAATACATTATGACATTATAAGAAACATAACATTATAAAATACATTCTAACATTTTTAAAAACATTCTAACATTTTAAAAAACATTCTAACATTGTAAAAAACATTCCAACATTATAAACATAACATTCTAACCTTATAAATAACATCATAACATTATACTGACAGAAAATAATTCGTGAACCAGGAATAAAAATATAGGTACTTACAACTTATTCTTGTTTCAAGAATATTTTCCATTCATTAAAAGAATATTTAAGTTTTAATCAGGAATAAATACTTTGCATTAATAATAAATACTTGAATCAAGGATAATTATTCTTGATTCAAAAATACATATCCTAGGTGCGAATCAAAAAATAAAGTAGATTAGATTCAATTTTCACATCGAATCAACGTTTATAAACAACAATATATACATATAATAAATAACATCATGACATTATAAACAACATTATAACATTATAAACAACTCTATAGCATTATAAATGTTTAGCTAAGTGCTCGATTATCCAAAAGGAAAAGAACTTAATTATTAAGTTCTCGTGGCAATGAAAACTGTAACTGAAATTACAATGAATTTTTAGTTACGTAATCTCTTACGGAAGCATTAATGTGGTTCTTTCTCGCTCATTCACATGCTTCTATCTTTCATCGACTGACAGCTGAGCAATGTTTCACAATCTGCGATTCGATCACTAAGGGCTCTTCTACGACATTTCCGCAAGAGACAATTCATTAAAGGAAAGCTCTTAGAAAAATTAAATCAATTCAGCAAATCGTTAGTGTACATCGATACTCTTTAAGAAATTTATTGAATAATTACATTAACTCATTATAGGTTCGCATCTTTTTTCTCCTCCAATACCGATAAGAAATAATGGTAATTTTCCCAGGTAGAAAATTATCATGGCGTTGTCTAATTCCAGTTTAGATTTCCAAGATATGCTTATTTTTCATACTTATATGCAATCCAACAACGAGTTATAATTTTGTACCTGGGTTTCGTTGGAACATGATTTTGCAGTTCATACAGAGCTGAAACGTAAAATAGCTCATTGAAAAAATGTTTAGCTCCTCCAGCTAACTGTATAGCTGGATTTTGTTTAGATAGAAAATTAGCCGTAGCAGCTAGAAATATAGCTGCCTTAGATAGAGGGATAGCAATGGTAGCTATATTTCTAGTTGTTACAGCTAATTTTCTATCTAAAAGAAATCCAGCTATATAGTTAGCTGGAGTATAGCTAGAAATTTTTTTCAGTCCTGAAATATAAAATAGCTGGAATGTAAAATATGTGAAATATTAACCAGCTAAAAGTTGTGTAGCTGAAATGAGCTGAAATATCTTGGATGAGATTTAATTTGAAACATAGCTGTTATTATGTTGTATTTTGCTTTTGAGTGTTTTCTTAGGAAAATACTCAACTGGCTTCATTACACACTGAAAGTTTTGAGGAGTAGTAGTGGAGCCGAGGAGAGAAATTTCCTAAGTTTGCCAACAAGTAATTTGTCAACTTAAAATTATTTTAATTATGTAAATATCTTGAAAACTATCGTTACCATCTTTAGTATTGAGTTAACTGTTTCGAACCGAAACTTTAGCATGTTTTTGTTGTTTCTCATTTCTTGGGCTTGAATCCTGTTTTAAGAATACCCTGATAGAAATTACTCTCTAAGTCTGAATTAGCGAAATTCTCAGCGATAAGTGAGCCACTTATTCAAATCAGCGAATATACGCTGATGCTCCAGTGAAACATAACCAAAAAATCCGCTGATTTGTTGTTGTGACTTTTAGACTCGTCGATTTATCCCTGATTTGGGAACATTCGAGCATCCACGACCGCAGCCATATTTCTACCTGGATATGTAAAAGTTCGCAAGTTTTGGTAACGTTAGAAGTGAAGTCTCGAGAGTGTTTTCCTCAATTTGCATCAGCGAATTTCATGCAACATGGTTACTGTATGGTAACACATGCTAACTCATTGATAAAATGTTAAAGCATATTAGATAACATGTAGAAAGTAAAAAGAGTAAAAAGTAAGTCTAATGAACATGGATTGTTTATAACTTTTATCAATTTATGGCATTTATTGGATTTTTGGATATATCGAGATTAGTCATTTTGATGCTATACACTCTAAATTTCTTAGAGTGAGATCTCACTCTAAGAAATTTAGAGTGTAACGATTTTTTTTTATTAATACCTTCCCGAATCACTTAAACCGCGTAAGAAACGACTAAATTGTGTATGCAGAAGATTCTGGAATGGGTTTATGTATTCTAATAGCCACTTTATACAATGCTGAATTTGTATTAAGTTTTTACGACCAAAATTTGAATATTTGATGGATCAATCAATGAACAGAATGAATTATAGCAGTTCTCAGCTCGTCTCAAGAAGTTCTTGCATCTGCCACTCTTAATGATAAATTCGATGTGATACCAAAGTTTCAAAGGTAAATAACTATATCAGTCCTTTAAGATCATAACTCAACTTTCAAGGATTTAGAGATAGAACTCCAATACGTCTCATGACCTATTGACAAATGACTCATCGTTATTCAAAAGCAAAACAGATTCTTGCAAACTTTATTCAAAGTAACTGATTGAAAAACAGCTTCTTCTTCCTCTTCTTCTTCCTCTTCTTCTTCGTCTTCTTCTTAATCTTCTTCTTCTTCATCATCATCATCTTCTTCAACTTATGTTTTTTTTCTTCTTCACCAATATCATCTTATCATCAACTTGTTTTTCTCTTTCATCTTCTTCAACTTGTTCTTCTTATTCTACTTCTTCTTTCACTTAGATAAATGGTTATGGCGATAATGCATCCAATTCTTTGGATCTGTAGCGTGATCCAATAAATTGTTTGTATCATCAAACTATTTTACGCATCAACAAACTGAATGGCTGTATTAACTTTGATGAGGTTAGAGTAACTTTTTTTAAGTGAATATATAGGCACAATAGTTGGGAGATGCAATAGACCTTTTCATCTTGCTACTTGTGCCTTTCTCCAGTGCATGCACTAATGCATGAATCAGAGGAAGACACAAATAGCAGAATGAAAAGGTCTATTAATTTATTGGATAGCGCTCTATGGAGCCCAACGAATTGAATATATTATCCAGCCATTTTTTAGCGAGTTCTACTTCTTTTTCTTCATTTTCAAGAAACAGCATCTTCAAAAATAAACAACTTTCTACATATTCAAAAAAGTGAATATAAATTGTGAAATCAGTTCGAACTTATACTACCGGACGATGATGTAACTTATTTGACCCGCGAGGAATTTACGACTCTTCTAGGTCAGATTGAAGCTGTTCTCAACTCACAATCACGAAAGCTTCTTCCTGAAGTTTCTGACTATCCGTCAGTTACCACTCCAGGGCACTATCTCATCGAGGAATCTTCACTATTAGAATTGGAATCTTCTCTCTTGGATGTGCTAAATTCAAGGTTGTCAAGGGGGTAACTTATTTTTCTAACTCTTGATTTCAAGATGGTAACATTCTTCATACCAATTAAAGGTAACCGAAACAACTTTTTGTCAAAACTCCTGTGCTGTTACTTATAAATATTAATTTTAAACTTATAAACATAACTTATTAGAAACGTAACTTATAAACATTAATTTTAAACTTATAAACGTAACTTATAAACTTATAAACATATTACTTATAAATTTACACATTTACCAAATTTGAACAAGTGTTGTCCTATACATTCCTTGTCAGATTTACTGTATACATAATTGTTTAGTATTTTTTCCAGTGCCAACAACTTAGAGATCGTCCATAAATTAGGTTATGTGCAATGGGGACTTTTGGGGACACTAAAGGAGAGTCCAGAATAGGTGGTTTCTGAATGACGACGTGTTGAAAGCGACGCGTAGCTCTATTGTTCAATCGACGCGTGGACGTTGAAAACCTAACCTCAAAGCTCAAATCACCTATTCTAGACTCTCCTTAATAGCAAGCTTCGAGTAATTTACAATAGAGTCGCTTACATCGCTCCATTTAATTTGCATTGCGATCGTAACGCCTCTAGCATAAGGAACTTGAACTTTGTAGAAATGAATAAGAATAAAAAAATAGGCCTCTCTTGCATGCCACTCCCTATTTATCAAATCTATTGAATTATTACTTTTGAAAAGGATCTTATTTGGAATTATACTGTGTTTAAAATTTATTGAAATTTATCGTGATTGAATTGTAAACAACCGGACCAAATAATTATAATAATTATAATTGTCCAAACCTCAAAGAGGAATAAATCTCTTGAATTGCGTCCGTAGTTGACTTTTATTAGAAGTACTACACATGTTCACCTAGTCTTTTCTAATCATAAGGGACAGTTCATAAATTACGTAAGGGTTATAGGAAGGGGGGAGGTCCCATGAAATCTTACGCCCTATGTTAATTTTTAATTTTTACTGTATAAATAGTCTTACATATGGGTGGTTGAAATTTTTTGAATATTACCATACGTGATTTATGACCGGCCGCTAATAAAGGAAAATTATGGAAAACCTTCATTATTGAGTACAGATTTATCGATAGTCGAGTCTGAAAGTGTATTTTCGAAATTTTGAATAATGTATAACAGTCTTTCACGTAAACCACAGTAAACTACCGGAAAAACTAAATTTAGGCTTTATTTCTGGATTTGCCCAAGGCTGGCAGCACACTGGTTAAATCTACCGTTTTTAGTATTTCACGTGACGGGAAAATCTCCCAGGCTAACGAGTGCGAACATCATAACTTGCGCTTTGGACTTTAACCGACATAATACTCAATCGAAAAGAAATAAAAGAAGTAAAATTTTGTAAATTTCGCTTTAATATTTGAAACGGTATTTCCATATAAGTGATTTAGTGATCTTGGGAATAGGAGGAGTTACTGAGTCTTTTATAATAAAAGCGAATTTTCGGAATTAATCAGTCTTATTATTAGAAAAAATTCTAAAAGAAAGCATCTTTGCCATCCTTAGGTATCACGACTTGAGTCCTAAGGTGTTAATTACTATTTATTGAAAATAATCGTGTTTTAAAGTGGCGGTTTTTATTTATTATTGGATGGATTGCAATCCATCATTCATGAAGTTCACAATTCTCTATAAAATAAGGCTGAATTTTCGGAATTTCCCGTCCCTGAAGTGTTGATTATATAACAACTTGGTGCTATAAATTAATTACTGAGGAAGCGAATTCAACAAATTCTTTTAAATTCAAATTCTTTCTTATTCAAAAGAATTCAACGTTTCCCTGCTTCTATTTGGAGCGTCTCAAAATTAGATTTCAAATTTTCTTTGAAATTAAAAAAAGGGCACCTTCCACCAATCAGACCAAACAGAATATCGAGTGATATAAGTCCATTTATAATAATTTTATTTACATACATTTGTATGATATGTATGGTGTGTATGCTTGCATTGTGAATTTTAATTTTTTTTTGTGTATTTCATATTTATTTTTAAATTCGAATTTAATATTATGTTCTAACCATTGAAAATTTAACTTATAATATTTGAAATTGTTAAGAAATTCTTATTTTTTTTATGATAAAAGTGTGAAAGAAATGAATGTTATTTAGAACTTAAACCACTTTCGAGATGTTAATAAAATTCCCTTTTAAATTGAAGTGTTTAAATTGACATTAATCTAGATAATTTATTTATTTACATTCGTTTTGTATAAAGAAAACATTTTGAATACACTCTCGCCACAGAAAAAAAGAAGTGTAGTTTTAACCCTAATATCCGTGTCAAAATAAGCTGCATCAATTTGTATCCTTATGGTGTTGTTTTAACCCAATAAAGTTTTCTAAAACTATTTGCATCAAATCGAACACTTATTTTTTTCTGTGCGTTTTTGATGAGAATGTAAAAATTATTACATATTCTTTAATTAAACATTTTGTACATAAGCCTAATCTCAATTTCTGTTTTGTCGATTAGTATCTACAAAGAGTTTATAATTTAGAAAGAGTTTTAGAATTTTGAAAAAGTCTTATAATTTACAAAGAGTTTTATAATTTACAAAGAGTTTGTAGTTAGAAAAAAGATATATAGATAAATAACGATGTAGCAGGTGGACTGTGAAATGAACAATTTGATGTGTTTGATATAAATGAAAGGCAGTGGTTGAGGGTTGGAGATGAGCATTCCCTTGAGGTTTGTTCATGAATCCCTATAGTCATAAAGGTTGCCACTAAAGCATCGAATAATATGGGGAGTGGCGAAGGACTTAACGAAAAAGGTATCAAGTGCGATAAATGCCCGATCAGGCCTTAGGAAGCTAAATCGGATGTTAGATAACTGTGGAAGGTGTGCTGAAATGGGTTTGACAGCCACAAACATGACCTAGGCCAACATCAATCAGAATCTAGGGAAGGAGACAGATGGCCAGAGACTTCACAAAACTCTAAATCTCTATTTCCAAAATTACTTTCTTTACCGCAATATCTTTCTTTCAATTTTTCCTTAATGAAATTAATTCTCTCCAATCTTAATAAAACATTATTTATTTGTCTTGTCGGTTTTATAATCTATTTAGTCCGGATATTTATAAGCTACTTATTTACTGCTCTTATTGTGGAGGAGGGTTGCTAAATGGAATTTTGCATTATTCATTAGAATAATTATTATTTACTGCTATCATTGATTATAGTTTTATAAGATACAAATTGTTACACATATGAAGACGACCATTGAAAATTAAATCCTTGAAAATTATTTTTTGTTACAAAAATATTTCTAATTTTAAAACAATATTTGTACCACCACTGGAATAATTCTTGTCTCCACATGCGATTTTTTTAGTTAATGCTATTTTTTTAAAAAAAAGAACACTTTTGTTTAAACCGAAAGAGTAAACATAAAAAGAAATACTTTGTCAATAAAAAAATTGTTTTAATTAAAGGTAAATATTTTACCAAAAACATTTTATTTTTAAAGCACGTTATTTGTCTTATTATTTAAAATCATATAGACGTAATTTAATTTCCGTTTTACTCAAATGAGGTCAAACGGAATCTATTCCACTGTAATATGATGTTAGTAACCAGATGAATATTGTATTGAAAGTGAAATACAACGCCGGCGATTTTTGAAATTTAAAAATCACAGTTAAGTAAAGTGCCAAATTGATATAAAAAATTATGGTAAAAGAATTTATCACTCGCTAGTCAAATATGCAAGCAGAAGAATTCGTCAATCAATCCGAATCAAAGTATCAGGATCATTTAAAAAATGAAAACCAGAAGTTTACATTTCGACAGTAAAACAGTCCTCTTCAGAACTGGAAGAGATTTAATAATAAATCAAATTAACATTTTTTAACGTACTAAAACTTAAATACGAAAAATAATTTTACAATATAAAGAATTATTACCGCAAACTATAAATAAATAATTCATTCGGAATGCTCGAAAATATCGAGCATTCCGACAAAGCTCGATATGCAATGCAATTTTCGATACAATGTATAATGACATTGTCGTAACGATTGCCAAGAGCAGACTAAGGTATAAATGCTATAATTAATAAATTATGAAGTACATCACAGGTCAATAGCAACGATTGAATTAACAATCAACAATTCAGATTAAATAGAATTTGAAGAAAAAGGAATTTCCGAATCAACCCAGTAAAGTAATATAATTATAAAATTATAAAATTTATTAGAAAAGAAATATCTATAATGTTTATTTAGAAATTTTAAATCCTCTTTTTTATTTATTGAATTTTTTGGTATATTAATATGGATCATCTCAGAAATTGTTCTCTTTCTCCAAACCGGTTCATGGTCCAAAATAGAAATTTTGTCCCAATCGAAATCATGCTTATAATCCTTTTTGTGTATGGAAATTACATTGTTTTTGGACTTCTTATGTTCAGAAACTCTAGTTACCAACATTCTCTTAGTCTCATCCACATAAGAAGCAGTACATTGTTTACAATTCAGTTTGTATACTGTGTTAACTATTTCTGATTTAATATTTCTGTCTTTTCCTTTCTGAATAATATTATAATTTTTATTAATATATGGAATGGTAGCAATGTTATAGTTCTTTAATAAAGATGATGTTTTTTCAAACAAATTCCTATTATGAATAACAAAACCTAACAAATCTTTTGCATTCTTTGATAAAGTAAATTCTTATTTAGTTTTTAAGTGGAATTTAGTATACAATGAATTCGTTTATTGATATGTTTATCGATAAAAAAAGCTGGATAGCCATTTTGTGGTAATAACGTGCTAATCTCACACTCTAAATCTGAATCAGTGAAAATTTCACTGATTCAGATTTAGAGTGCACGTATATTTTTACCATGAAATTGTTTATCGGAAAGTTCCAGAGCTCTGTCAGTCCAATTGTAAACTATTGCAATTTTTTAGGCTCATAGGGTGTTGAGAATTGAAATTTAAGAAACGCCCTGGAAACGTAGGTTTTTTGAACCAGTCAGTAAGCAAAAAATTATTTCGTTTGATAATTAGTACGTCAAGAAAGGAAATAGAATGAATTTCTTCCAACCCATAAGTAAATTGGAGTCGACGATCATATGAATTAAAAACATCAACAATTTCAGATAAACAATTTTTTGCTCTCTTAAATTAAACCAGTCAAATTTCACTGATTCATCAGCTAGAAGTGTGCTATTGATTGCAATCAGTGAATTTTCACTGAAAAATCAGTGGAATTTCACTGATTCTCAGTGA
>WNHD01009842.1:2884-14440 GCA_011057455.1 Ganaspis sp. Gsp50
GGCATAAAAATTCTTATAACGAATCGAAAATATTCTTGAAACAAGAATAAATTGTAAGTATATTTTTATTCTTGTTTCAGGAATTCTTTTCTCTCAGTGGGCTGTCCATAAACTACGTCACGCTATTTTTCAGATTTTTTCCCCCCCCCCCCCCCCTGTCCTCACAAACTTCACATGTATTAGCGCCATTTTTTCTACAGATCATCACGATCAGTAAATTAATTAATTGAAAATAGCAATCACTCCGAGGCAAATGGTAAAATAAAGAAAAGCAAACAAAAAAACAAACGTAAAAAGGAGAAATTTTTACGTTCGAATTTTTTGTTTTTCCTTTTTTCATGTACATAAAAGTTAATAATACGTAAAAGAATACTTTAAAAGAAATGTGAATTTTTAAAAATAGAAGAATAAAAATTTCGTTGATTTGAACGTTCGGAACTTTATTTGTATGGTTTGAGAGAAATTTTCTCTTGATACTTTATATATATATATTCTATATATTCTCCCTTATATTCAGGAGGAATTTTTTTGGGTGTATATTCTTTTTTTTATGGTTGAGATTTTGTAGTAGTTAACAAGTTTTTCCTAAATAAGAATGAATAATGAATAATAATGAATGAACAATATCTAATTATTTATTAGAATGAAATACGTGATTACTGATTTCAAATCGAAATTTACATCAATTGAAATGAGGAATAAAGTTATAGCCTATTTTCTGTAAACTTATTAAAATTGAACTTAATGGTCTGATTCATTTTAATATAATGAGAGTTTGACGTTTGCTAAAGTACTCTTTATCACTGCGGCAAAAACGCCTGGCAAGCGATTACGTGCAAGAAACGCATCATTGAAAGCGACGTTATTCTGCGAAACGCTTGGCTGACGCACTTGCAATGTAGTGATGCTCAAGTGCATCAACATTCAAAAAGAAACTTTTCTTCATCCTTTTTTCTCCTTTCTTTTTTTCTTTTTTTTTCACCAAATTCTCATTTTTCAAGTGTACACGGTTTTTGACTTTGAAAAGAGTACTCACTCATAACTGAATTAAATTTCTTCAAATCGTTCTTGAGTTAAAACTTTTAATTTGGACTTGAAATGAAAATACGTCCAGACTACTTTATTCCATTTCATTAGATTCATTAGATTTTAGAAGACTTTTTATCCAAGTTTTGTTTTAAATTATTTGATAAATGTTATCATGCTATTGGGTGTCTATGTTTCATTATATATAATCATTATTTTGAAAACAGATGACGGTAAATTTCAAACAATTCCAATTAGTATTTTGTTTGCAAAATTATTTTCACATGTAGAAAAAAATATTGTATACTGTGCAGTATAATAATGTTTATATGTTTAAACTAAAATAAAAAAATGATTATAATTATACTTGGTAACTTTCTTTATGTAATATTTATTTTTATTTTTTACGTGGAAACCTCTTTTCGTAGGTATATGTAAAAGTATAAAAATGCATGTAACATAAAAATGCAACAAATAATTATAGAAGAAGGCTAATTTTATAAATTTCCGATTGATAAAAGTATAGAAAAACTCTATAATTTCTGTTATTAATAAAGTTACTTAAAGATAGAATTTTATTTATTAATAAAAATTGTATATTTAGAGGCACCATTAATAAATTACGTCATTAGAATCCCTTTACCTCAAGAGTGACGTTGATAATTCTTTACGTAATAGTTTCGTTTTTTTATAGTAAAAAATCATGTTAGGTTTGTAACAAATTTGAAGGTTTTGAAGTTTGTAATGTTTAAGAAAAATTAAAAAAAAAACATACGTAATTTTAAAAGTTCATATACTTTTAGGCATCTTTGTACTGTACGTATAATTTAATCCTTTTTCCTCCACTGACGCAATTTAAATACGAGTTACATAAATAGATTGAATGCAAAAAGTAAAGATTTTAAAACAAATCCAAAAAACGCTGAGAAAACAGTTATTGAGATTTCCTCCTTTGAAGAATAAAAATGAGACCTTAGATCTTTTTCCGATTTTGCAGAATTTATTCGAATTTTATGTAGAAAAATATTTATCTTTCAAATTATTCCTTTAAATCTACATCTTTAGAAAAAGTTCTTGGTGGGTTTATAAAGAATTATCCTGAGTAAAGTTGAGTTTTTTCAAATTGAGATTTAAGTAAATTGGGTAAATAATTTTCATTCAAATCATTGTAATCACTTTCATTGTATAATCCTTTTCATTAAATTACAATAGAAAAAGCAAAAATGTAATTTTAATTGGAAACCTGGTGTTAGGTTTCCCTGACGCGAAAAGTACACTTAGAAACCACGTCATTTTATTGCGAGTAAAAACTACCCTGAAACAAGGGTAAAAAATTAACACGAAACAATTTTAATACAAGTATTTTCTGTGAATTTAATAAATAATAATGTAAATTGAACTTAGGAAAATAATGTAAATAATGTAAATAATGTAAATAATGTAATAATGTAAATAATTTAGTAATGTAAATAATTTAGTAAATCAATTAGTACAGAGATTTAAATAAAGGTTTTAATAAATCCTGTTCAATAAATAATAATTTAAACGATCAGTGATGTAGTTTTGAATCGTAATTTAGCAATTGCGATTGATTACTTAATTTTCTAGTTTATTGTTTATTTAAGTTTGTAAGTAGAAGATGAAAATCTCAAAAGATAAAAGAAATTTATATTCCTGAAAACCCGTAATTTTCAATTGAAAATAAGAACAAGAAAGAATAAAAATAAGAAACTTGAAAGGGAATCAAGTCAAAAAGCAGTCTTATAGGAAAAACGAACCTTTTTATCGAATCGCAAATATTTATACGTTCTACTTTTAGTAAGACTGCAGTACAGTTAAAAAATTTGTTTCTTTAAAAGCCTTATGATTATTTTAATTAAAGCTACTATACCCGAGTAGAAATTACTCGTGGCTCTGTTATGGGCCAATGTAGCTTTCCACGACTCAAAGGTGGCTCTAGACTGGAAAACTAGACTGGCGCTAGCCATTTTTGTAATGCTCAAATCGACTAGCCGCTAGATATGTTCTGACTAGAATGCAATATTTTACGTAAATTTTTTTTTAAAATATTTAAATATTTTATTTCAACAATATTTGGTGACAAACTTACTGGTTCTACTTATACGTCACGTCCCATAACATTTCTTTGACAGCTATTTTAATACCGAGTAAATTTTTATTGATATCACTTTTTGACCTTTTTGACATTTTGTGAACATAACCTCACATTACATGAAGTAAAAAAACTCACACAAAATGTAGATACAATCAAGCTCACATTAAACTTGTAGCATTAAATAATGCATAATCACAAAAATACACATTTTTAACATTAATTATATATTATTTATATATTTTTATAGATGAAAACATAAACTATTCAATACATTCTACGAAATAACGAATCTAGCCAATTCTTAGCTATTATAATAGCTAACTGATTTACTGTACTGAAAAAAATTTCTTATAGCTGCTCCAGCTAACTGTATAGCTGAATTTCGTTTAGATAGAAAATTAGCTGTAGCAGCTAGAAATATAGCTGCCTATATTGTTGTTCACTATATGTTCACTAACAGCTAAGAAGTTAGATGTCCGATTTAAATTAGTATAACATTCCTAATTCAAATTATACGAAAAACAAAATGTTAAATTTCAAGATGAACTTGAATTTTTGCAGGCATATGCCTGTAGAATTCCAATTTATCTTAGAATTTAACAGGTGATGCATTGAAAAAGAACAATTTGTTTTTTCTGTGTATGTACACGGAAAGAAAAATTTCTGTGCTGTCCCATAAAAACGATACAAGTTGTTGGTACCGTACAAATTACGAGACAAGTATGGTAAATCTGATAAATAGATGTGGTAAAAATTTGGTGACAGGGTAATTATGTCATGTTTTTAGGTATACCCAGAGAAAAAATTTATTTGAATTCAATATAATTTATTTGAAACAAATAACCGTATATTTGTCTCAGAACCAATTAAATTATTTATTTGTCTTAAATAAATATTCTATTTGAACCAAATAAAATTTATTTGGAACAAATAAATAATTTAGTTGGTTCTGAGACAAATATACCATTTCTCTTTATATGCTCTTATAAGAGCATATAAATTTTTAACAGTTTTTTATTTTCGTGTAGTTTAGAAATAGTTTGTTGTTTTTTAAAGTTTAAATATTGAGCATTTATAAATTTGTTATTTTTCTATTATTTTATTTATTAATGAACAATAGTTTAGTTTTTTCTTTTGCGAAAGCGGAATTTTTATTTCTGAGGATCTTATTTCGACTAAATCGGTTGATTTTAGGCTACGCCTTGCTTCTTCCCTTTCATATAATCCCCTAGTCGATAGAAGATACTCTTTTAGGGTAGTTTCGAATATTATCGTACTTCAGGGACGCAGACTTCCTAAAAATATAAAGATGACTCTTCTAAACGTATGCTCTTGTTCAAAATATACTGATTATTTATTTCAAAATAAAAATTCACACTCCTAAGGAACTGAGCAATAATTTCTGTTTCTAATAATTTCAATATCTTTTACAATAAGTTGTGAAATTTCAGTTTCTTTTTATCAATTTCGTTGTAATAGATTATTTTTGGTTTTTTGCTTCCTTATAGAGGAAGCATTGTAATCGTGACGATTTTCGATTTTTTTATTATATTTATTTTTTAGTAACTTTCAATAACAAAACAGCTACGGGTAAATGACAATATAGAGTTCCGAACGTTGAAATTAACGTTTTTATTCTTCTATTTTTAAAAATTCCGATTTGTCCTAGAATATTATTTTACGTAACAAATATTATAACTTTTATGTTATTTATTGTCTAAAGTAAATTGTACATTTTCATTACAAAAGTATATTTTTAAAAAATTGAAACGAAAAGAAAATAGTTGGTTCAAACTTCAAGTGAATGTTTCGAATTTTATATACATACGAGTAAAATAGACGTTTTATAAAATATTTATTTTTCTTCAATAGTTTATCAAGTTTAATAATTTAAAATAGTTAAATAGTTTATCTATTGTTTAATAGTTCACAAGCCACATTTATTATTTTTATGATATATACGTAAATTATATAATATTGCCAACATTTAGAATTACGGAATATTTAAACATTGGAAGACATAATTGGACGATGCAATTAATAAAGCAAAGACCGGAACAATTATTTCTTGCTTGAATTGAACTATCTGATATTACTTTTCGATCGGTGAAGCACCTGGGTGTTCCTTCCGCAAGGATAGTGACGTTTTCCGATATATCGAAAATAGACGACGAACCCTTCAAACTTAAGTGAACACGCCAAGTATAGGTACATATATCTTTTATCATTTCACGCATGTAGCGATACTTGCTTTCAGAATTCTTGAAATTTGAACTTTTTATTTTTACTCAATTATAACTATGGTATCACTAAAAATCATGGAAACTTATCTTAAAATGTTACATGAGAAATAATCTCAAAAAGAAACATACTGATTTAACATATAAACGGGTTATATAAAATATAGATTATTTGGGAAATTAAACAGGTTTCTAAAAATCTGAAAAGAAGTAATAAAAAATAAATAAGATTTACAATAAAAATTGAGGAAAATGGATTATAGATGCGTCTTAAAAGTAAATTTAAAAAGAAATTGGTTGTAATTATCTACTGCTTTTTACGTATAGTTTTTTTTTTAGTTTTGAGTTATTAGCTAACTCATTTTTCTGTGTGAAGTGTGAACTTGAGTTAGCAACTGCAACTTTGTCATTTTTTCCCGAGTACAGCTAAAATATTTATAGCTGATAAATATTCTACTGGAGTTAGACGCTTTTTGAAAAGAGAAAAGTTCTGACTAACTTTTTGATAAATAAAAAAAAAGTGCTCGACATATATAAAGCTGTCATTGTATTTGGGATTGGAGAGTTTTTATGGTTTTTTTCACGCCTGGTGTTCATAGAAAGCAAGTAAAAAAATAAAGAGAGAAGAAGAAATTCCCTTTTGACCGGTAAAGGTTCGAAACAAAAGTATTATTCGTGGAATAAAAGCTCCATCAGATAGCGCCCGTATGGGACCACCATGGATATCGACCGTCGAGTCACTCGTACACCTCCACACATTTTCTCGTTTCTGATTCGCTTGTATTCACCCACGCACATTTACACACGTACTCGACAATGAACACTGTCGTTTCATGGGGTTTAGCTTTTAGGGTTGCTTGTTGAAATCCATATCTGTCCTACTTGCAACTCAAGCCCTAAAATTCTCTCTTCATTCTACATTCTACAATTTCTGTTTTATTAACGGTTCAATTAACAATTTATATATCTCACTCATGTCCAGCAGAGATTATTTAATGATCCGTTATTTTTCGCTCGTTTGCCAATTTTATGTCTCCATATTTAGGTTACTCAGTGTTGTATCAATTTGCAATGTCTTTTCGTTCAATTTTAACTTTTAGAACACCTGATAAAATGTCTTAAATTTTATTGCTTCCCTCATAGGGAAGCCTTGTTTATTATATTGCAATTTCTCTATTGCATCCATTTTCCCGTAAAAGTACAGGGAATTTTTCCTGTAAATTTCTCTCCGTGTAGAAAAGAAGTCTTGCTTTTAGTACACTTTTGACTAAAACCGTATTAGCCCCAAATTTCACTGATTTTCAGCATCGAATTTAATTTTAAGACCGAAAACTGTCACTCTCTCTTTCAGCTGAAAAATCTACTATTTTTTAGTAATTTTGGTGTAGACTGTTTGGAACTTTGTTTTCATTATGTGTATGTTACAATTTTCAAATGTGAGCAAGATTATTATATATCTATAATAAATATCCTCTTTTCAATCTCAAAGTGAAAAAAGGAATTTTTACCAAGTTTTGGATTCAAAGTATAGAGTCTTGGACTGTGTTTGACCAAATAGAAATAAAAGGGTAGGGAATTTTTTAACGCATTTTCAGAAAGATGAGTGGGTAACATTTCAATTCCATGGATAGAGAAATGGAGGTGGTTATTGGACTGGTTGCAAATTACGATCTTGCTGGGGAGGATATTCGCGGCGGACTTTGCTGCCAACAACCCCTAATTTTCGACCAAGTCGGGAGTATCAGCAGAGGGTTGCCCTCCGCTGCTACACGATTCTTGTATACAACGAGAACGCTGTAATTCTATTGAAAATGTGAAATATCTGGAAAAAAAACTAACAAAAAACCTTAAAAACCCCGAAGAAAGGGACCTTTGAGGCAAAAAATTATAGGTTATGTTTGATGATAGTTTTTACTTGATTAAAGTTTCGTTTTAATTATTAGTATTAGTATTAAATTAATGTAATTTTAAAAATCGAGTTAAAAATAAAATAGACAACTTTAAGTTGTAATACACAATTTAAGTCAATATACAATTTTTTAAAATATAATGTTTTAATTTTACTTCAATGAAATATTAAAAATAATCCATAAAGGCCTTGTTAAAGATTCTGATTTTTATATTTTTTCGGAATAGGTATCAGTTTTGATATTGATAAAATGTAAAATAAATAGAAATAATAATTATACAACCAATAGAAAAGAGCAGGTACAATTATATTATAAAAATTTTCAATAACTCTTGATTTAAGTGAATTACAATTATAAAATAAATTTTAAAGATACAATGAAGATCAATATAGTTATTGAATACTATTTGTAACTCCCTTTTAATAATTTTAACTAAATATATAAGCAATCTAGAAAACATAAATGCAAATAACGGTACATATGTCAATTTAACCATTTCGATATAGTTGCATTGATTGTCATAGCTGTTGCGGATATTCGATGCGACCACGGCAAATAATTAATGTTCGAATAACCATTGTAAATTTTGATGAATGTGCAGAGAAGCTCGTCAAATTTTCCATCAATTTTATTCGCTACATTTAAAAATTGGCAATGATAAAAAAAACTTTGTAAATTAGATACAGTAAGCCCTTTTTTAATGAATAAAATCAACCAAGCATGTTTGTAAATTTAACTTTTTTAAAAAACTATGTAGCATCTTACATTTTTGTTACGTCTATTAAGTGTACATTAAACCCAAAAACTATCTTATATGCCATTCAAAACATTTTGCCAGTGACAGAAATAAAAAATGTTTCAAGACAGATATTAATCTTCATATTTACAGCCTGTAGTAATAATTTCAAGATATTTATTACTGCCGATACATACTTTAATTAAATTTGATGTTACACGCTGTATTTTAAAAATTGCTACAACTTTGCATTGACTTATGAAACCATAACAATTTATTGAAATTTGTAATATGTGCTATTAAAAAACAATCATTTATCGATGCAAGTACATAAATCTGAAATCTTGACAATAATAATTATGCAATCGGTTTTGCTCGCGTGACTCGTAACTTATGGCTCGTTAGCGAGTTTCTTCTACTTCTATTCGACATGCTTGTAATTCATGCATAATGTAATAAAAAAATTAAGACTTCTCAGACTTGAACGAATAATATAGAATAAATCAATGATGAATTTTAATGTAATATAATGTCGAGAAAGTGGATCTCGATCACTCAGAGAAAAGCCAGTGACAAATTGAGATCAGGCTTCATAAACTAGAAACCCACTTCATCTATAAATTAATACACTGCTTGACAGAATTATTATTTCTATCAAGAAATTTGATCCAGCTATACAGGGAAACTTTTAATAAAAAATATTTTTAATTTGTTTGCAAAAAGTCCAAAAGTTCTTTTTAGCGAGGATATAACAGAAAAACCTATGATTTTTTGGGCTTGAAAAGAAGAAAAATTATTATACAACTCTCTAAATTTGAATTAATAAAAAGTAGTCCACCAATTTGAATTAGTATAAGCATTTTTACTATTTTTTATAGTAAAATTTCACTATTTGAATTTCACTACTTTCACTAAAACTTTAGTAGTAGAAAATACGAAATCAAATAGTGAAATTTTATTATAAAAAATAGTAAAAATGCTTACTAATTCAAATTGTTGGACGACTTTTCATTAATTCAAATTTAGAGAAAACAATTAGTAAAACTTCCTATATTAAAATATATGGCGTCCTATATTTTACAATTTGTATTGTAATTTTTGTTTCTGCACGAGCAAAAAATCAATTAAATCAATTAAATTAAACAATCAAAAAATCTATTATATCCTCAGTTAAAACAAGGCTTCCCTATGAGGAAGCAAAATTGTTTGGACTTTTTTCTAACAAAAGTTTCTCTGTATATTCAACAAAAATATAAAAATTAATACCAATTTTTCGAAATTACGATAATTTTAGAGAAATATTATCCAAGACTGACAAGACGAAGTGTAATAAAGTTTTAGAGAAAATCAAGTCTGGAAACCTTCCAAAGACACATCTATATTCATAGAAAAAAATGGGACGATTGCTAAAGCAGACTTTGTAATCTTGACAAATTTTTTTATTCCATTTTTTTGAAACACGAGAATTTTCGTGAGTTTAAATTATTTTTTTGTACATCATTTAAATCCAAAATTGAAAGAATCTATAATTGAAATAAGATTGATTATAAGTATATGTTAATAAATGCTACATATACAAAATAAACACTTACACAAAATAAAAATTTACACAAAATAAAAATTCACACAAAATAAAAACTCACAAAAAATAAAAACCTATAGAAAATCTAAACATAATTTAGAGAAAATGTCTAAACTGCACCTATATAATAATTCAATCAAAATTTCTAACGACGAGTAATATATAATTTTCCTATATATGAATTTCGAATAGAACTGACAAATATTTGATTTACAAAACGAGCGTAAGATGATGAAATATATATATTGCCGAAGAATAAAGTTCTCTAAAATGAAATATCGATTTTCAAAGACTTTTACATCTGGTAAGCTGAAGATTAAAGATTATCCTTTAACCACAATTTCCTTTTGTGAAGCACTCGAAAGCACCCTTACACGTCAGACAAGGCCCATATTTCTATAAGGGTCATAGCGGGTCATAGGTTGCTGATGACGTCAGGTACAAAAATTCTTTCGAGAGGGTCAAAGATCTCGTCTCTCGAGCTCGTAAACGGATCGAACTCAATTCGTCCTACTCAATAGATCGTGACAATGATCCATTGACGTTTTCACGCTTGTCACGTGAGACTGAGAGATTTATTCAAACTATATATAATATCCAACTTTCATTGTGATCGACCGAGAAAAAGTCATTTCACGCCTCGTTCACGAGCAAGATTTCCGGTTTAATGTTGGGCCAAATAGTACAGTGCTATTTACAGCTACAAGATACAAAAACAGTAACTACTGTCGCACCGATAACGGAACTAACCGTGCGTAAGAATTTCCCCCTGGGAAATTCACAGAGGTTACTTCCGAGCTGCTTCGGATCATCGAATCCGGATTAAATTAGGTCGGGCCAAATTCTATTTTCGTCAAAATAGCACGTATATATGCAAAGTCTTCATATTTCTAATATTTCAATAATCTATACTGCATTGAAAACACTTTCTTCAACAACACTCGAAAAAATACGCGAGCCAGCAAAATCGTATAGTCTAATTAAAAAAACAGGTCAACATAAAAAAATTTTAAAAACTAATTACAAAACAGGTCAACATAAAACTTAAAATAGATAAAAAGATAAATTTATCTTTTTTAATATTTTAATATTTTATATTAATATACGCGGAAAAAACTATCCGGTTGGAATAACCGGAATTCCGGTTAAAATAACTGGAAAAAAATGTTAAGTGAGGCTTAACTGGAATTCCAGTTATTCCAACCGGATAGTTTTTTCAGTGTACAATCATCTGCTGTAGATGATTATAATAATATTTTGAACTTAAAAGTTCAAAATCTTTAAGTGAATTTAAAATCCAGATGAAATAAATTACAAGAATTTTAAGTATCAGAATTGAATAAAATTATAATAATAATAATCTATTCTCGAATTTATTACAGTAGTGTAACTGACCAGAAACGGACTTGCTTGCGAGTGTAATATTTAATTAACCTTTTGAATATTAAAATAAAATTTATGAAATTAATTAGCTGATTATATATAGTAAATTAATTTACGATTGTGAAAAAGTTCCCGATTTTAAATTATTGATATTGGTAAATTGTCCAATGTTTTGAAATTGTGACTTATAGATAGTGATGAGAATTCGACCGAAAATACATATCAATTTTATTCTACTGAGGCTAATCAAGCTACAACTAACATTTTCTTTGTTAGTATAAAAAGTGAATTTTTCATACAGCAGAAAATAAACCTTGTATACAATCCTTTCTATTAACGATACCTTTTTTTATATTTTATGTTTTCATTTGAAGTATAAATTTAAAAATGTTAAAAAGATGAGACACAAAGACGGTGACATTATAAATTGATTTTTGAAACACCTATTTATGTCTGACAGGTACAATATAGGGGAAGGTGGGGCAAGACGGGATAGCGGGGTAAGACGGGATAGCGTCTTTTTACGAAAACCAATAAGTTTTAAAAAATTCTAAAAACGCTAT